>LUGF01054897.1:117274-131984 GCA_001625245.1 Calycopis cecrops | reverse complement strand
GTTGGCCGATTCTCAGACCTACTCAATATGCTCACAAAATTTCATGAGAATCGGTCAAGCCGTTTCGGAGGAGTATGGCAACGAAATCTGTGACACGAGAATTTTATATATTAGATAATAAAACAGTAAAAACCGTGTGTACATTGAATATATTTACTAAAATGTTGGGGCGATGTTAAAATAATATTAGATTTTTTATCTTCAATGTTCTTTTTATATTTTTGTCTGTCTGTTGATCTGGGCTATTCTCCGAAACTACTAGGGGGATTCAAATGAAACTTTTTGTTGTGTATAGATACTAAGCCTGGTCAACATCAAAAACACTTTATTGCGGTATAATCACTCATTCCTACGGTAAATCGGAATTTCGGCACACTGCAAGCAAAAAATTACAAATCACTTTGATTATAATATTACTGCTCTACGCGAACGAAGTCGCAGGCACCAGCTATATAGAATAAACAAATAACAATATAGACACTGCGTATCCATGAATGACGTCACATGGCCAAAACGAATCAATGAAATATTAAGACGGTGACAATAATTCACGCACTCTATGTAATATTTTGTATTTCTAATAACAAAAAAACTATACGTATATTTTAAATAGATTATATTTTATAAGCATCATTATTTTTTTTTACATTAGAATTTTGAATTTGAATGACAACTAGTAACTAGTAACTAGTAAGAGGTAGTGCCACGCTGCATGCTTGCATGCAGCCGAATTGGGCCGGCACGACCGGGGAGGTACCTCTCGCTTACACGAGACCGGCGTGAAGTGACAGCTGTCAGCAGCAGCTGTGCTGTCGCGTTTCGTGCGGTGTGTAAGTAGCCGGTGGCCCATGGAGGTGGAAGGAGAAAGGGGGGCAGCGCATCTGTATAGTCTCTATGCAGATCTCTATGGGCGTCGGTAGTCATGAAAATGGCTACAACTGCTCGTTTGCCCCCCTATACCATAAAAAAAAAAACAACTTTCATTGGCCTCGCCCGATGTGTGATATTTGTGCTGCTTACTCCCCCAGTCAAGCGAACGTATATAAGTTTTACTTGAAAAATTGGATACATAAAAAAACATCCTGTATATAAAATAACAATTTAGCCACGATCGAGCCGTCTGCTGATCAACTGATGATCATCCGATGCGACGCGCCGCTATCTACATGTGTGATCCAATTTGTCATCCGCTAGTTAACTACTCGTACATCTATTTCATTTTATCGGCTCCAATCGCTTTTATTTACAAACGGTTTTTATGCAAATTGATATTTGATGATTTAGAAACGTTTGATCTGTGTGAATAGGGAATATTATGAAATACTCATTTGAGGGTCTCAATGAATGGTACTTTGCATGCAATGCAGGAGCAAAAAGTCTATGTTCACTTTTACATTTAGAAATATATTTTAATTACTATGATATAGTGATACACTTTATAGTGTTTTCCATAAAAGTACCACAAAATGTTGTGGTTGGAGAATAGTGCAAGTACCTACCTATCTTTGCTTTGGTCGCCCTAATTTATTGTGGAAAATGAATCCCCAAAAGTGTCTAGACATCTGCTTAATCAAAGGATAAGAAACGCCCGATTATACATCGTATACACTTGCAGCGTTCTGCGTACTCGGTTGTTCCCTTACTCTTACTCGCTTACTCTGTTCCCATGGTTGTAGAGTCTAAATCCAGCCTCAACAAAAGGGGTTATGATACTCGTATTACTAGTATTTTTTAAACCAGATTAATAGTTCTTGGCATTATCCCGTTTTACCAAATAAGTAAGCAAACTACTAAGCAAATACTGGCTTTAATCAATACTAATATATTTTATACTAGTTGACCCGACAGCCGTTGTCTTGTCGTTATTGGAAAATATGTTATCATAGTAACGTGTAATGTTATGTGGCCGAATTGGCAATCCGTTATTTTGTCCTATAATAGTGTATTTCTAGTCGATATACCGACTGCAGTATTATATATATTGATAAATTATTAGCCCATATGTTACCGAGGACTTATACCTATAAAACAAAAGAGTTTCATTAAAATACGTCCTGTAGTTTTTACGTGAAAGCCGCACAAAACACAGGACAAAATAACGTCTTCTACAGTTTTATTTTATAATAAAATTTTTTTTTTTTAAGTTTAAATTTTTTTTGTAATGGTATAGGAGGGTAAACGAGCAGTCGGTGTCATTTTCATGACTACCGACGCCCACAAACATCCGCACAGAGGCTATACAGATGCGCTGCCCTCCTTTCTCCTTCCACCTCCAAGGGCCACCGGCTACTTACACACCGCACGAAACGCGACAGCACAGCTGTCACTTTACGCCGGTCTCGTGTAAGCGAGAGGTACCTCCCCGGTCGTGCCGGCCCAATTTTTTTTTTTTTTAAATTTTTTTTTTTTGATTTTGTTTTTTGATTGATTTTACATATAATCACTATTTAATCACGGACCGTTAGTATTTTAAGAGAAACAGTCTAAAATGTATGTATCATTGTATAAAATTACATTCGTAACAAAAGCAGCTGAAGACGTTCCATTTGTTACCAAACAAGCTGATCATGGACAATACCACTACGAGATCTCCATATTGGTCGGACATGTAAATGCCGAGGCCCGTCCCCGTGTCCCGGACTAAGTGTCGCCATAAATCCCGTTTACGTTGAGAGCCCGTAATCAATCGGGACCCGGAGACCTATGGGTCTGCCCCCCCTCCTCGCCCCCTCGCCCCCTCGTAGGTAACAATTTATGTGTTACAAAATGTTTACGAGAATGGTGGGCGAAACTTCGAGATGGAGTTTTACATTTGAAACTTGTTAGTAAATACGATTAATTGAGTACCTATTGAATCATTATTTTGCTCCTTGACCCCCGCTAAACTATTAAAATTATAAATGCGAAAGTTTTTTTGTTTGTCACTGCTTTGCGCAAAAACTGCTGAACCGATATTCATGAAATTTGGGACACACATCGAAGTAACTTGAATTGACACAAAGGATAGTTTTCATCCCGAAAAAGTGATGCCATGGGAAGATTTTCTATTTTCCACGGGATCGAAATTTACGCAGGTGAAACCGCGGGACGCAGCTAGTGGTATATAAGGCGTCAAACGAGCAGTCGGAGCCTCTTGATAACTAACAAAGCTCATACACATTCATAGTCGTTGTTATTAAGGAGTGTTGATTTACCATCAAATGGGGCACCGGAAGCACACAGACCGCATGAAACGCGACAACATGAGAGAGAGTCACCCTGGACCCTTCCTGGTCGTGCCCAATTCGAAGAAATGCGACGTGGTACCTCTTGTATTACTTTATTGTAAGGGTCAATGCCAGCATCCACCCAAACGTTTTTTTTTATGGTATAGGGAGCAAACGAGCAATCGGAGCCATTTTAATGACTACCGACACCCACAGACATCCGCATAGAGTTTATACAGATGCGCTGCCCTCCTTTCTCTTCCCACCTCCACGGGCCACCAGCTACTTACACACCGCGCGAAACGCGAAAGCAGCTGCCACTTTACGCCGGTCTCGTATAAACGAGAGGTACCTCCTGGGTCGTGCCGGCCCAGTTTGGCTACATGCAAGCATGCAGTGTGGCACTACCTCTTACTAAAAAGTAAGCAATAGAGAAGTAAGAGAAAACTAGTGATGGCCGTTTTTTTAACTCTAAACTGTTGGTTAGTACCCGGCAGTCCATTTTTATTCTCAATATGTGGACTTTACACACCACGTTAGCCTAGCCCCGTGCTAAGCACCGTAAGGACTTGTGTTACAGGACAACGGAATATATTTAATACTTTTTATAAATTTAAGAAATTTTATGTATTTAAGATTTTTATTACATAAATACATACAATAAATAGATAAACGACCATGACCAAGGCGGAATTCGAACCCGCGACTCCTGGCGCAATATGATCTACTTATCCGAACCCTGTACCACTGCGCCAGCCTGGTCGTCAATCAAATTAGGCAGTAGGGGGTGAAAGAGGGTACTTCTTATTCTCATCTCCCCCAAGACGCATCACCATATCTACCGCGAGGATATTCATGGGCGTTATTTCTGATTGTACAAGTAAAAAGTCGTATCTACAATCTACATCCATTTCCTTTGTTTCACTTCTACAAATTCGAGCCCCGAGTGTGAATATGTACAATACTCGCTCCTGTGAATATTGTGGTACGTCGGTTGTGAGTGCACGGACGTCACGGACACAAGACGGCACGGACACAAGACGGTACACCGCTACAATGGTGTTGTGAATGTTTAATGTGGGTGTACCGGGCGAAACCGCACTGACATCTCGTACTACGGGATGCGTTTAATTTTAATCACTGTTTACTATCATCATCACTATCATTGTGATTATTATAGCCAGTGGCCCATGGAGGGAGGACGAATGAAGGCAACGCACCTGTATAGCCTTTATGCGGATGTCTATGGGCGCCATGAAAATGGCTACGACCATAGCCATTCTATACTAAAAGTAAAGTGAAGAGCCGTAAAGACATATTCAAATTAATACTTTTTCTCATAAAATATAGGATTGCAAACGAGCAGTCGGAGGAATTTTTATAATTACCAACGCCCACAGACCACCGCATAGAGGTTATGCAGATGCGTTGCCGCCCTTCCTCCCTCCGCTGTGGGCCACCGGATACTTATACTTACACGTCGAAATGCGACAATACAAACGTCGCTTTACACCGGTAACGTGTATACTGTATACGGTAATAGGCATGATGACTAATTTTCAAAAACTAATTTTTTATATTCCTTTATATCCAGTTTAACCATAAAATGTAATATTTCTGTAATAACCAGCGGTTTATTTAGAAAAAATGCGATTNNNTGCGTTGCCGCCCTTCCTCCCTCCGCTGTGGGCCACCGGATACTTATACTTACACGTCGAAATGCGACAATACAAACGTCGCTTTACACCGGTAACGTGTATACTGTATACGGTAATTGGCTGCAATGAAAATGCAGCGTGGCACGACGTCTTGCTAAAGTTTAAACATTGATACTCCATGCATGTAGCCAAATTGGGCCGACACGACCAGGGAGGTACCTCTCGCTTACACCAGACCGACGTAAAGTGACAGCGTGCTGTCGCATTTCGTGCGGTGTGTGAGTAGCCGGTGGCCTTTGGAGATGGGAGGAGAAAAGAGGACAGCGCATCTGTGTAGCCTCTATGAGGATGTCTATGGATGTTGATAGTCATGAGAATGGCTCCGACTGCTCGTGAAACTATTAAAAAATAATAAAAATGTGTCAAATGAGCACCAACGTAGAAGTAATTATCTGAAAGCAAATAAAATACCTACAATTAGCTAATAATGAAGCGTTCGCGTCGCTTTTGAAGCGCTTTGTGACTTCACACTAAACTGTTTTCAATTAACATTCTAATTGGAAAGGCTAATTGCCTATAGTTCGTTCCAGCGAATAAAGATTTTTTGTTAAACGTCAAATTATTATATAGAAAGATGAATGGAGTAATCTGTGGGTATATAATGCTAATATAACAATGTTTGCTTGGTTTAATGCTCTATTATTAATAACTGCCTTTACTATTTTACGATTAAATAGTCTATTTCGGAAATGTTTATACTATCAGTCTACCACGAATAGCATGTTGAGGGAAATACCATGGTGCGCTACTAGTGTATAATTAAAACGTCAAATTCATAAAATATGATTGTTTCTTAGCCTATGATTACCAAAGTTAAATTGGTTTCAGTATGAAAGATGTTATACTAAATAATATCATATATTATGTACCTAGTTACGATTTTTTCATTTTCTTTTATTCGAATTAATTAAGCATTTAATCTATTTGAATATTCACTGAAGCACTTAATACTTTAACAATTCTGTTTATCCTCGCACTAGCAATGACGATTGTATAAATTATTAACTTGCAACGGAAACATAATTAGTTATTCCAAATTAGTCTGAATATTAATTTAATCGTAAGTAATTTGTAGTTAAGCCCTCATTTGTCATTTACGACAGGGAAATACGAGGCAGTACGGCGTAGGTTCCCTCTGAAACGCAATCTAGACGAATGCCCCACTTATTTCACGGCCGAGGGAGTATTCTTCATCATTAGGGGCCACCCGATCCGATACCTAACCTATTTAGTGTATTTATTTATCCTGTTCATTGAAAGATGTGTATGCGTTGTGGTCAGAAAGGACATAAGGGCGTTATTGCAAACTATCTGTGCCTCTTGATTTCAATGTTTGAATGTAACCACTGATATTTCATATAAACTTCGTCCCACTATTTCACCCTCTTGGGTGCTGAATTTCTAAAATTACAGGAAAGGAACCCCTGCATAAAATTTAAATTTTCAATGTACAATTAGTAGTTTTGGCGGTGCATTGATACCTATACAATGTTGATAAAAGTAAGTCAAAGAGAGTCACCAGAAGAAACTATGTATACTATAAGTGCCTACTGTTAATCCGAAAGTAATAAAAACAAGTTTACGAGAAATATACAAAAACTTTTTTTAAAGTATTTTAATAGCGAAAAATGGAGACATAATTTGTACTGTCGGCTAACGCTAGGGCGAAACCGCACGGAGCGGCTTCCCGATCTCCCGTAGTCGGCCGGCCTCGTCGATAGCTGACGATAGAGTTTACGAAGTGAGAAAAAATTTTGAAAAATTCCTTAGGCTAAACTATTGCTCCGATCTGACTTTGATTCTGATTCTGACAGCACAGCTGTCACTTTACGTCGTTCTTGTGTAAGCGAGAGGTACCTCCGCGGTCGTGCCACCCAATTCGGTTGCATGTAAGCATGTAGTGTGGCACTACTTGATGATGATCATGCTTCTGTTAATTTTGCAACACTCAGTAATACCACATTTAATATTTTGCTTGCGCTATGCCGTGTGTTAGTTGATTGGACGCCAATGTCACACTCAACCACCTTTACTTTTTAATTGGATACAGGAGAATAATACACAATTTTCAATAAATAGGGAGTGAAATTCCCAGCGAAATAAATACAAATTCTTTACCATTCGTCGTGGTCCAACGAAAGGTCAACCCCGTTGTTGCAACTCTAGAAAAGTTCTGGTTGAAACATGACGTCATAATCATCATGAATTAGTTGCTAGCCAGAAAAGAAAGCAGTGGATTTCTTCTGAAAATGAAAGAGGTAAAAGAAAAAGGAAGAAATTGAAGACTGAAACCGTAAACCTTAAATATAATTTGCAACCAGATATAGACTCTGACCTTTAGGTTGATTTGATTCTAAATCCATTAAAATTAAATAAAACCCTTAAATATATTTACATTTTGCCGAAACGTCTATTTTCGTTTTAATATAAATTGGTTGCCGAACAAGTTTTCCTACGTACAATAAACCTTATAAAATTAATAAATGTCGCAGCACTTAAAACGACACCAGAATTCCCGAAATAGGTTATTTACTGTAACACAATCCGCGCCGGAGGCAATACATCACGCCGGGAAATCTGCCAATAACACACACGCGAATATAATCCTTATTATAACAAGCGCAAGAGAGGATATGGGGTGCGGTAATAACGTATAATATCGTGTTACCCGCTGTACGTCTGAAGTGCGACAGAACACTTCACTTTCCCTACAAGTACTCCTTAATGGATTTGTGGATTACCAACGCCTTACAATACTTTCTATATTTTCTTTTAAAACTAGTTAGACGCTCCCATACGTTTTTATAGTTTTGCTCATGAATAGAAACTGGGGGTATTCTTTAGTAGTATTCAATGGATTTAACTAAACTGAACGGTGGAACATTCTCAACTGAGCTACGATGTGTTACCCGTGCTTAATCTATACTAAGAAAACGTTTTTTCGGTGATAGTGGATAAGAAAGCATTGTGCTATTTGATACTGTCGATCTGAGCCAAACTTCATCTGTTGATGTTCATCTGAAATCTGTTGAGTAGTTTTTACGTGAAATAAGGAACACGCCTACAAATTTTCTCATTTATAATACCTTAGGCCCAATTCGTCTACATGCATGGATGCAGCGTGGCACTGCCTCTTACTTAACTAGAATTGGTACAATTTAAAAATAGCTACAACAAAATAGAAACATCGATACGAACGTAATATTTCACATCAAACATTCAACTACCGGCCTCAGTAATAAATAACTGAGGCCTGCGGCGTTTTTCTCTTACAATTAACGGATTTATCGAACCTCCAGCGCCCGAGGCCCTCCGGGGCCCTCCCTGGCACTCCCGGGCCCTCCCTCATCAGAATCCTCATTAAACATCGATATTAAATCTAACGTTTAAATAAATATTTGAATCGAACGATATCCGAAATGGAAACCACATAAGTTTGAAGGATTAATATCATCATCAGTTCTTAGAGGCACTATTATTACATTTACCGCTGATTTTGTAATAATATAAGTGCGTGTAATAATATAAGTTTGACTGCTTCGTGGTCTAGTGGTAAGCGTGTTCAACCACAGACGTGAGGTCCCGGGTTCGAATCCCGGGTCGGACCGAAAATTGTTATTGGAATTTTTCAATTTCTAATAACAGTCCGGAGTCAGGAAGTTGGCGGTGTTACGCCCCCGTGCCTCGGAGAGCACGTTAAGCCGTAGGTCCTGCGCCTGATTTCTCACCGGTCGTGTCGGATTGCCGTCCTATCGGAGTATGAGAATGAGGGAATAGAGAGTGCACTTGTGTCAAAAATGTCTATATAGACGGCCGCCGTAGCCGGAATCGGCTAGGACGACATTATTATTAATATAAGTGCGAAACGCATTGACAGCTTCAAATTTTATATTTTAACCAGCTGTACCCTGTGTGAGTTGCTACGCGTGGCGCCATCGAAGATAGGTCGTACCAACTACAAAACTTTCGTGGGCTCATGCACAACAACTTTGCTAAAGATCATCACATGATTAAATGTATAGTTTTCGATTCTATATGGAACATACAGACAAACATCCATTTTTATATGAAAAGATTTACGCAATGCGACTCGTGTTACCATAGACACCGCATAGAGGTATAATACATATATATATATATCTATATATATAGAGGTATATACCTATACAAATGCAAGGCACACACTGCACACAACGCGAAAGCACAGCTGTCACTTTTCGCCGGTATCTAATAAGCGAGAGGTACCTCCTTGGTAGTGCCCGCTCAATTCTGCTGCATGCATACAGCGTGTCACCTCTTACTATCTCTTATAATGTTATACAAACCAATAATTTATTTGAATTAATTTAATAACAATCCAAACAGCATTACACAACCGTTAATCTAATAACAAAATCAATCCTCGCTGTTATACATAAACTACTGAAGAATCTCTTAAGCCTGCGGATTAAAGCGCTTAAGAGGGGCGGGTTTGAAGGGTCGAATTTCAAGAAGCCATTAGATATGCTACATGCGGATTATCCGACGCACCAAGTGCGAAACTACAAAACGTAATGTGCCGTGTGATTGTTGGTAAATTATAGGCGCTGTATCCACGGCGGAATTTTGGCCGCTTTATCTGTTATGGACAAAGTGAAGGCATTTTTCATAATGGCCGGGCGGTATGAATTATTTGATTTGATTTTATTTATATTTACAACCCTTTGATAATTTAGTAAATGATCTAAAGTACAACCACATAACAATGTATTAAACAAACATTTATGATAGAGTTGTATTGAAATCCTATGAATAGTGTAAATTGAAAGTTAATGTTTGTACATTTTCAAACTTCATGTAACTTCATGTAAATTGGGAACATAAAGCAATCGGGAATATCATAAAATAACAAAACATAACTCAATAATATTATATCCAAATCCTATCCAAAACAAGTATTACAATCAAATACAAAAAAATATATAGGTAGGTAGTTAAAATATGTACATAGGTAGTTATTTAAAGCACAAGAGTAGAGAAGAAGTAGTGCCACACTGCATGCTTGCATGCAGCCGAATTGGGCCGGCACGACCGGGGAGGTACCTCTTGCTTACACCAGACCGGCGTAAAGTGACAGCTGCGCTGTCGCTTTTCGCGTGGTGTGTAAGTAGCCGGTGATCTTTGGAAGTAGGAGGAGAAAGGAGGGCAGCGCATCCGTATAGCCTCTATGCGGATGGCTATGGGCGTCGATTGTCAAAATGGCTCCGACTGCCCTTGTATACCATAAAAAAAAACCATTGCCCATAAACATGAGTAACACCAGTTTCCCCAAGGAATAACCGGCAATTTTGAGATAAATTTATAAAGATACTGTCCATTAGGCAATCAGATAAATATAATGTAGATGCTTTACTTTAGTAGTAGTATAGTTTGTATTAATATAAAAAATGTGCGTGCTTTAGAGCACACGACTGGAGTGAAACTTCATACACGAAACTGAGAGGGAAAGAGAAATTCTTGCTCCAGTAATATAAGTAACGTAGCACTCTTTCTGTCTGTCTTCTCTCTACGGGTGTTGGTACTCATGAAACTCCGACTGCTCGTTTGCTCCCTTATACTACAAAAAACAAGCTAGGGTTTTCAAACTGCGCATTTTGGTATCACACATTTTTTTTATTTTAGAGAAAGCACGCTTTAAAATAGTCACACTTTCGATTCTTAAAAGGCGTGCCCTAGCCCGCATCTCCTAACGCCTCTTGTAGTTTGTCTGGAAACTTGTTAGTAATTACTAAATTCAATTCAACGAACGCCTCGTCGGAATCTCAAGCGGTTACTAATTGAATATTGACGTTCTAAAACGTGATTTTGTAAAATTTAGTTCTCTTTTGTTGATACAAAAGAGGGCGGGTTATTCTAGTTTGTCCCCCCTGGTACTAGGACAAGGGGTTGGAACCTGACCCCATTGCACGGTTCCATGTCGTAGTACGGACTGTTCAGCAGCCGGACAGCTCCAAGGAGAAGTCTGGGATCCTTTTGCTTGCAGATCCGGAACTCTCCAATTATAGAGGCTGAAGGCACCTGCAGGGGCTTTGTCGGCTAAGTGTCGAGTCGGATAGGCCTAGGGGCCACCCGGTATTATGAGTAAATGTGTTTGTACGATACTCCCGCTAAAATCCTTTATCCTTTCCTATTGGTCACTGACGTGTGAGCAGCGCTAAGCCCTGATTGGCGCATCAACGTGTGACATCGAGTATTAAAAAATATGGCGTGTGTGTAAGATCGTCGCGCGTACGCTGCACATGCAAATCAGCTAAAAAAGATCCTTAATGGTATAACTGACCGCTAGTCAACCTAATTCGGGAGAAGATTACCTACCTAGACAGCCGGCTGTGACAGGTGATAGCGTGGTCCTGAAGGAAGACCCTTTGATCAGCGCAGCACGTGTATCGGTGAGTCCTCCCTACCTTTCTTTATATCCTATCAAGGGTTTCTGTGTCCACCAAATTGGGTTCTAGGCGGAGAATGCAGTGACCATTCTAAGGGTACCTACACCTTGAATGGGACAGAGCTCCAGTCCTTCGTGGATCTCTAAAGAGGTGTCCCAATTCATGATAACCCCACAGTGTTCAACTGCGTAAAGAAAAAAATGTATACAAATAGGATTATTCTAATGTAATGATTGACTGACAAGGTCCTAGCATCTTACGTGACTGAATTGAGAACACAATAAGAATGAAATTGCTAACATTGTTAGCTTCAAGTCTTTATTGTATTACAATTTACATTTGGTTACGAAATTTTATGAATACATAAATGAGTTCTCTTTTAGCTTTGTATCAACATAAATGGCACGTTTATATAAGAAGAACTATGCTTCTCTCGCCATGAGGAGATATAATAACGTCATGCCGATGGTAGAACGTTTATATGTATTTGTGTTACTAAGATATACTATACTATGAAAAAGTTACTTCACGAATTTCGATTAAATTTAGTTATATATCCCAAAGCTGCGCCCCGCGGTTTCACTCGCGTAAATTTCGATCCCGTGGAAAATAGAAAATCATCCCATGACAATGCAAAGGAACATTTTTTCGGGATAAAAACTATTCTGTGTTAATCCAAGTTACTTTCTGTGTGTGTGCCAAATTTCATGAAACTAGGTGCAACAGTTTTTGCGGATAAGAGTAACAAACAAACAAATATACAAACTTTGCATTTATAATATTAGTAGGATAAAATATATAATGTCATATTTTATTGGGATATATTCCCAATAAAATCTATGTCTGCGTTATAGAACACTTTTTATCTAGAAAAATACAAATTAGATAGACATATAAAACAGCGAGCCTTAACTCATTTTATGTATATAAGAAAATGCCATATATTCCTTTGTGTTACAATATAGGTAATTTAAGCTCCTAGTACCCATACCTAAGAATTGAAATGTACACCTTAATTGACGTGAATACGTTATAGGTTATATTTCGGAAATAAATTTTACTTCATACCTAGTGATTTTGATAATACATAGCAAATGTTGTAAGTGAAATTAAGGGAGTGTAATGTTTGTTAAAACGTGTGTAAATCGCGTGTAAACTTACACGAAAAGTGCCACGTTGCAGCGGAATTGTATTGGTACGACCGGGGAGGTACCTCTCGTTTACACGAGACTGGCGTAAAGTGACAGCCGTACTATCGCGTTTCGTGCGGTGTGTAAGTAGCCGATGACCTACAAAGGTGGGAAGATAAAGGAGAGCAGCGTATAGCCTCTATGCGAATGTCTATGGGCGTTGGTAGTCATGGGGATGGCTCTGACTGCTCGTTTCCTCCCTATACCATAAAAAAAATTAAGGGCCCAAAGGATGGCCTTTGTATCACTGTAAGAGTCAAGTATACGTGAGGCTTTGAACATTTTCATTATCCGTTGAAACCATATTATGACAAAAGCACGTCAGTCTTTGTCGGGGAAAGTCACCACTTTCCCCGACAAAGAGTCCAAGTCTAGAGTCATTTCTAACCTTACAAATCTTAAAAAAATATGTTTCTAGTTCTCTTTATTTATTACTAGCTGGTTCTCGCAACTTCCTTCGTATATTGTAGTTCTATTATAATAAGAAACTTTCTGTATTTTTCTTTTGGATTTTTCAAATCCGTCAGGTAAAATATAATTACTGAATTTCCCGTAGGAATGGGTGATTTTCCAGCAGTAAAAATGTTTTAGATGTTGACCAGGCTAATATCAGGTATCTATACATCACAAGTTTCATTCGAATCCGTCCAGTAGTTTCAAAGATTAGCCTGGACAAACAAACATACAAAAAAAATAAAAAACAAAAAGTATTCTAATGCTATTTTAACATCACCCCCTATTAGTTTTTCGTAAGTATATTCAATGTAAAGACACACTGATTTTACTGTTTTATTATATGTATAGATGTCAAGTTTAGATATTGAATTGATATTACGTATTTCCCCTCCAGTGTTATAAAAACCTCAACTATACTCCATACGTCACCAGTGTGTTGGAGAGGTAGTTCCAGGCTGCATGGGGATTTGCTCTGCCACGACCGGGCAGGTGCCTCTCGCTTACGCAACACCGGCGTAGTGACAGAAGCTACAACTCACTGAACTTAGAATAAACCTTAAGTTATCTTTATAGAGAGGACGAAAATCGGGCAAAACGTGATTATACTCCGAAATCGGTTGTTTTGAAGGGACGTGATTTGAGTGGGCGATATTTGAGGTAAATTCGTTACACCAGTAAGGAAAAAGGGGTGAAGTAAAAATAGATATAATTTCATATACATTTAGGAAATTAAGTATTTTTCAAAATAATAAAGAATGATCAGTAGATAAATCAGTAAAAGCTAGTCAAGCCGAAAGCAAAAAATTCATTAAACTAGAAATTAAAAAACAGTTGGAACGAGAATTGGAAAGCAGGGAACTTAAGTAAATTAATTAACATAAGACATTCCATTTTTGATAAACCCCCAACATCCTTTTTATGCAGAAAAGATCAAGTGGCCATCACTAGACTGCGTATTGGTCATACTAACTTAACACACATTCATTTAATTACTAAAGCTGATAAAAATAAATGTAATAAATGTGGGCTGGACCTAACTGTATCACACTTGTTAGTGGAGTGTGCATCTTTCAACAATGAGAGGCTTAAATGCAAAGTTCCTGGTAATATAAAAGACTGCTTGGTTGGAGAAGGATGCACACGTACACTAGAATTTATTAAAATGATTAATATGTACAAATTTTTGTAAATTATTACCGTGGTCGTTAAGGACTTGAGTTGTTATAAAACGACCTTAAATAAATAAATAATAATAATAAAAAAAAGAATGAACAGATGGAGATACCCACAAAAAAATGGTTTTGCAAATGTTTATACATTTGCAAAACCATTTTTTTTGTTATTTTTTTTTATCCAGGCAAACTCGTCCCTGGCATCGAGTCATGAAGTCATGACTGTTCACTGTTCACATTTTGGTATGCGGTAGTGCCACGCTGCATTCATGCATGTTACCGAATTGGGCGGCACGACCGGGGAGGTACCTCTCGCTTACACGAAACAGCTGTATCGCGTTTCGTGCGGGGTAAGTACATGGCCTATGAAGAGAGGAGGAGGAAGGAGATTAACGTATCTGTATCACCTCTATGCGGATGTCTATGGGTGTCCGAAGTCATTAAAATGGGTCTGATTGCTCGATTGCCTCGTAAACTACAAATATAAATACTACTAATAATATAAATACTTTAATAATCATAATAGGCACTCGCTGGACAAAG
>LUGF01054897.1:100966-116827 GCA_001625245.1 Calycopis cecrops | reverse complement strand
CACGCTGGACAGCGATACCTACCAGTGATATCAATAAACAGAGAAACAAGTATACAAATAATAAGAATAATCAAAAAAAATGTCGCTTCTCAAACGACATTCTATAGATAACCAAGTTTATATGCGCTAGTATTCAATCTCGGGAGAATACAAGAGAATGGAAATGCTTTTACATTTGATTCCTCCACTGGCTGGACTTTTGTGCGGTCACATAGTTTATTCAGAGTCCAATATACCTGAGGGTACTTCTAAGAATTCCGAGTGCGCGAACTTCAAATAACGTGGGCGGATACAATTTATATCACGGCAAATGGAGGGGGCATCGATATCAATAATACACTCAGGATTTTTCTGTATCTGTGCTCGACGCTGCTACGTTATCTGAAACCTTTTTCAGGGGATTCTGTCACATTCATTCACATCAGTGTCGCCAATTCAGAATCTATAAAAGAAAAATGTACAATCGATTTTTATACATAAAGGCAGTGAATGAGCAGTTGGAGTTCCTTAAGCTGCCTCGGAAGACATCAAAAGGCATGTACGGAGTTTCTTTAACACATATATTCCAAATGCGACTCAAAATACTTTTATACATTTCCAATTTTACAAGTTCCTCACGAAAATAAATACGAAAAAAGCCGATTCTTTTGAAACGAGTGGGCAGATTTTAATAAAAAACCGCATAGAAATCGGTCCAATAATTTGGGAGCTACGTTTTACTATACATACAGATACGTACACATACATCTACGTCGAACGACAGCACCCCTGTTTTTACGTCGGGGTTAAAAATAAAACACAACTCCCACCTCCCCGGTCATGCCGGCTCAGCTAGGCCGCAATGTCAATGCATTATATATTCTTCTTCTTCTATCGTGTCAATGGCACCATTTTTTATACTATAATATTTAGAAGTAATTAAAAATATAATTTTATCGGACCAGAAGCGTGATATCGAAAGGCCTGTCTGAGACCTTCATCAGATGGCCTTTATTGCAGATAGTAGGGCACAGAGGAAAGGCCAAAAGATAGGACATGTCCTGGACTCGAGCACCGCAGTCGTACTCCGACCCAGTAGCATAGCCCCAACGTACCTGGTTTGACCTGCAGCGGCCCACTCGTGTACGAAGACGATTGAGCGTACACCAAGTGGGCCACTGCAACTGCGGCCTGGCGGAAGGGTCTCTGCGGGCTGAATGAAGTCAATTTATACAAATAAGTATAATAATATGAATATGCTACTAACATATTATTAAATCTATTTAAAAAGTCAACGCAACGAAGCTTCAGAACATCGCATTAATAATTTACACAAATATAATTTGGCGACACGAGCACGTTATGTTTTACTAGCCATACGAATATCACAAATGAATTTACCGGCGAAAATCTAACAGAATATTTTTCGGTTCGTTCGACCATTCTCTTTGTTGTAAATCCATTTTCATTTTAGGTATTGATTGTATTCATGCGAGCATTTTTATTTGTTTAATATTTGGGAAGGAAATGTTCAATAAATAAATAAAAAGTAAAGAACTGGTAATAAAAAGTATTAATCTATTGTTGCTAGTTTGTGTTTCATTTAGCTAAGTTATTTCAATCTCCTTTTATAAGTGTGTGTGTGTACGAATCCGTGGCATCGTAACCTTGCAGTCTTGGCTATGTTTCCAAATCCAGTCCGGCATACTCACGCACGAGGCATCACCTCCTAGCCTCCTGGTCGGCAACGCACCATTAACATCTTTGGTTTACATGATGGATGGATCTCCACCAGAAGAAACGACTGATTGTTTGCCTTCCATGATATAAAAAAAAGCTCTGTTGTGTAAAGATTATCAGCTTTCTTCTTATCGCGTATGTATAAACAAAACCAGATGTATGTTTAAATATAATTTTTAGCAAGAGGTAGTGGCAGAACTGCAAGCTAGCATGCAGCCAAATTCGGCTGGCATGACTGGGGAGGTACCTCTCGCTTTCACGAGACCGGCGTAAAGTGAGAGCTGTGCTGTCGCATTTCATGCAGTGTAGCCGATGGCCGAGGGAGGTGGGGAGTGAAAGGAAGGCAGCGCATCTGTACAGCCTCTATGCGGATGGATATGGGCGTGGTAGCCATGAAAATGACTCCGACTGCTCATTTGCACCCATATACCAAAAAAAAAATCGAACTTGTCTCTGCTAATCGAAAACAGACTATATGCACAAACCTGAACGTAAGCTTTGATATAAAACATCGTCTACATTAATGTATAAAAGAAGTGTTCTGTTACGAGGTCAGCTCTACTGTCTGCATTATGTTATGTGATCTGTATGATAAAGTGGATATCCGTCGATGGGACGGACACGAGTGATAGGAGGAGCTGTAGTGAATCAGTGTATACACCTAGGTAACATACATTGGCTCTGTTTCATTTATACATTACTTGCTACGCCCCGCGGTTTCACCCGCGTAAATTTCGATCCCGTGAAAAGTAGAAAATCATCCCATGACATTCCATGGGAACATTTTTTTCGGGATAAAAAATCCAAGTTACCCTTTTATGTGTGTTCCAAATTTCATGAAAATCGGTTCAGCAGTTTTTTGCGTGAAGGAGTAACAAACAAACATACAAACTTTCGCATTTATAATATTAGTAAGATAAGAGCGCAACGCGCAGAATATTCATCTTAGTGTTTATTGAAATACATCTACTACCAACCTTTGTCCAACAGTGGGCCAGTATTATTTTTTTTTATGATATAGGAGGGCAAACGAGCAGCCGGAACCATTTTCATGACTACTGACGCCCACAAACATCCGCATAGAGGCTATACAGATGCGCTGCCCTCCTTTCTCCTCCCACCTCCATGGGCCACCGGCTACTTTCACAACACTAAATAGATAAACATCCGTGATATACCTATACCGCACGAAACGCGATAGAACAGCTGTCACTTTACGCCAGTCTCGTTTAAGCGGGAGGTACCTCCCCGGTCGTGCCGGCCCAATTCGACTGTTGTTGATGGTAATGATGAGAAATCCCAAGTCCAGTCGAACAGTTCCCAACCTGGAGATAATTCCTCCGATTTATTCCCCCGTAGATGACGTATCCTTTGCATTCAAATAAATTGCTGATTCAAAGTGTGAGACGGCTGACAATCGCGAACAGAAGTACGTGCCCTGTTTATTTAAACGGAACCTCTGCAGAGCCGTCACTTGAATGTATCTGTAGAGATGAACATTCTAATGTAAAGAGATTTAAATATGGTGTATGGCCGAAACTAGTCGGTTCTAAATAGTCATTCGATTTATTTTTTAAAGTACGGCAGGACAAATAAGCAATCGCAGCATATGGTGACTATCGCCCATTAGCATCCGCATATTGTGCATATGCGGTGACCTTCGCCCATCCTTCCCAATGGGCCACGGGCTCCTTGCACACCACACGAAATGCGACAGCTCAACTGTCACTTCACGGCGGTTTTATGTGGGTGACNNACCCCGGTCGTGCCTGCCACATTTGGCTGTATCGCTGCATGGCACTATTTCTTACTAGATTGCAATAGTTTTGAATTTGTTTGTTTTATGCCTAAATCCTAAAAATTCTCTAGAGAATTGCACGAATCTGTATATTTTTGTTGACTAAAAAAATACACAGATTTGTGGTTATGAATTTTATGCTGTGCTATGTGCAATATGACTTGAAAGGAAAATAAAGGACTCGTCGGACGTCGAATCTACATTAGTTTTGCTCGATGGGAAAACCGCCTCCCTCTTCAAACATACCACATTTCTAATAATTATGTACGAATGTACAGTGATAATTATTACACCAGTCTCCATATAATTCTACTCACGCAAGTACAATGTATTGTATTGCATATTCATATTCTATGTAGTAGGATACTGGTGATACACATTATGATGCGTAAGATATCCCTGTCTTCAAGACGAGCTAGCAGATATCATAATTCATCCATAGATTTTGTAAGAGGTAGTGCCACACTGATTGCATGGAACCTGGTGCCTCTTGCTTACACGAAACCGGGGTTGCTGGTTTGCCCCCTATACTATAAAAAAAGAAATGCTCGTCCTATCCCACTGATTCCTCTCATATCTTTAGGGCTAAGCATAAAGTATAAAACATATTATAAGAAGCAATGCCTAGCACACTCAACTGCGTAATCCTAGCATTCCGCTCCTCTTAGTCTTAGCGTGATGATATCTTATTTATTAAGGATTCTTCCTTCATGAATAGGCTATCTTACACTGAAAGGTTTTCTCTATTTGGACCAAATGTTCAAACAACCAACTCTTCAGCATATCAGTGTCATTTTACTTTTTCGAGTGGCATAACAATTAAAGATATGCAATTTATGTACAATAGAGTAGTTGCATATATATATAATCAACGACACATTTAAATGATCTTGGTTATAAATATTTTGCTACCAATTTTTTTAATTTATGGGATTTAAATGAAAAAATAGTACACGTAAAGTAATAGTAGTAATAGTATAAGTACCTACTATCTAGGTATTACTACTAGTAACCTACCTAGGTGTTTTGTAGTTCGACAGCATATGTACTAGCTCTTTAAACTTGAATGTATATCATCTAATAGTCGTTAGAACACATACCAGTAAGAATAGCTAAGCGTCAAATGGAATTAGAACTAAATGGAGTCCCAAAATTAATTTGGATATAGAGCCTTCAGTACAGGCAGACATAAACGGAATGCCAGAGTGATTTAAGGTGGACAGGCTTGTGCGACAGCCAGAATTAGTAACACCCATCGTATTATGAAGGTATAAACTGGGTCACACTGAGCTACATACATACCATACTGTAGTTTATTATTTCAGAATATACTTGCATTAAAACTTGGGCAACAGAAGGTTTTTTGCGTAATACTTATTGGCAATGCTCATTGCTTATAGGCAGGCTCATACTCGTAGTTACATTAAAAAATTGATGATAGCATTTTGACCGGTCCATTAAGGGAGGGTTGAAGAAAGAATGGGGCCCCATGTAGTGATATAGTAATTGAAGACAACGTATTTTTTTTTATATTATGATCTAGGTTCTAAAAGTTCTAACCTAAACAGTTAATCAGGCTAGGTGAGGCATCCGCGCTTCTCGAAGGTGAGTGTAAAAATGGATGTTGAAAAAATGGCTTACAAACCGCACGAAATCCGATATAGCTATCACTTTACGGCAGTGTCAAGTAAGCGAGAGGTACCTCCGAATTCCGCTACAAGACATAGCACTGCCACAGCCTGTTACTGAATTTACTATGTTGTTGTGGTTCAGCACCACCATCTCTCTTAATGGTATCAGTCACTAAAAGGCAATGGAGAAAACATGTCCCTCTTCGCCACTCCAAAATACGTTAGTGACGGAATAAGAAAACAATCTGGTAGAAGGCGTGAGGTGAGCTCGGGGAAATCGATTTAATTAACATTTCTCCTGGCGAGGGTCGGGGTTCGAATCAATCATTGTTAATTTGACGCGACTAACATCGCTCGGCTCACCACGAATACGTTCCGCTGATGAAAAAATAAAATCCTTATTAATGGTTATTTATTTTACGTCTTTTCTTTATTTACGATTATAAATTTATTGAAAAATGAAAGTTTGGAAGCTAGTAAGAGATGGCACGCTGCATGCAGCTGAATTGGACCGGCACGACCGGGAAGGTACCTCGCTTACACGATGAAGTAGGTATGTAAAGTGACAGTTGTGCGGTGTGTAAATAACCGATGCCCATGGAGGATGGGGAAAGGAGGCAATGCATCTTATACGTCTATGCGGATCTCTATAGGCATGAGTCGTGAAAATGGCACCGACTGCTCGTTTATCCTATAAAAAAGATAGTAAAAATGATGATTAAAAGAAAGAAAAGAAACATGTCTTTATGTCTAAAACGAGTTACACAAGACTGGTACATATTACATTTTAGCAAATTAACGGAAACATATGAAAGAACAAGAAAGGCTCATTGTTTCTTTGTATTATTAGCTCGAGAGCGGATTGGATGTGGGACACGAGATTTTCAGTAACATACACAGTTATTACCATTTCGTCTCATATAAATGTAAGCGAGTACCCGAGAGGCATTTTAATAACCTACCGCTCTTGCGCTCTATGTAGGACGAAAGAATATTGTGTTTTGCTTTAAATAAATATTAACTTTCATATATCTCACAGTCTAATGTTATTTATTCGAAAGAAATGGAAAGAGGGGGAATGATTTATGTGATACTTTTTGAAGTAACGCTCGCTTTATTCGGAGAGTAAGCTGGCGAGAGCGTTACAAAAATCACACATCGTGCGAGGCCATTGGAAGTTGTTACTCAAATTCAAAATTTAAATTCGATTTAAGTGAATCTTTTTGGTATTTAAAAAATTACATGTTATGTCATTGTAACTACGGTAATGAAAACCAATAATTTAGTTTTACTTCAGTTGTGTGGTCAAAATTTTTTTGCACATTTCACACACTTTTTTTGTATTGATGGCCAGATAAAATTGCAATTAAAGCGACAAAAACCTATTCAATACTTTACTTAAATATTTAAACGATGACTCATGGAACCAACACTAAAGTTGACAATGAGAATCCCATTTGAAACCAATATCGAGCTGAGTAGACAAAGGCCAAATTTGAGTATGGCGGCCATTACGAGCCAAATAAGCAGGAAATATCAGTGCGCTCAGCATAATAGCACTACTATACTAATCTCTCATCCCCCACCTAGCATCAGTACGACACGACGATAAAACTGGCACAGAACAAACTGTTTGTGCTGGTCAATGCTTTGACAAGTTTCTGCCGTTACACATTGACAAGTTTATTGTATTCAGTCCAACCATTTGTGGAAGCCTGTTATATTAACAGATTGATGATATTAGTTTTAATGCATATGCTTTCGTTTTCGTCTTTGACACTCCCTAAATCCCAATGAAACATTTTTTCGTTAGACACTTCAATGTTTTAGTGTTGTGTAAATCGTTTTTATATTTATATAATTAAAAACTCTTAAATAGATGATAAAAAATTAATTTGCAATTACAAACGGCACAATAACAGAACAATAAAAATTTTAAGAGAAATTGATAATACTTATAAAAAGTAATCTTAATGTCATATAATATCTCAACACAATACGTATTCTTAATGTGTATTTATGTGCTATAGCAACGCAAACGGGTAAGTAACTCAGTGCCATATGCACTGATACCTACCCATATCCACCATAACCTAGATCCATTGATTTTCAGCTACTGCCCGTTGCACGTTGTGACGACGAGACTTCTAATATTATAGTGTGTTTTGGTCTTAAAATTTGTTTCTAAAGTAATTTAATCTGTGCAGTAAAAAGCATTTAGAGAACCAAAATGTTATTCGAATTAAAAAGCCCCGTTTAAATTATAACTGACGGAAACAGGCTTCCACGAAGGGTTTTTTCTCAAGAAAATATTTTTTCATTTTCGTATAGCCTTAAGACATTTCTCTTTTTCCTTAAAATTGCTAAAATCAAGTGATTCTTTACAATGTATCCTATTTGTTTGTATTAATAACAGGTTAATGGTAAAGTATACCTTTGATAACATTTAATCTTAGAAATAATTATTTTATTTTTTTATTTTTTAAGGTTCTATTTGAATTTGTTTTCTTCTTTTAATAACTTGGCCCATGGAGGTGGGAGGAGAAAGGAGTTTAGCAGAGATCTGTGTAGCCTCTATGCGGATGTCTGTGGGCGTCGGTCCTAAAAATGGCTAGGACTGCTCGTTTGTCCCTCTATACCTTAAAAAAAACTTGTATCTACAATTGTATATTGATAGAATATTTATTTGCCCTAAAGTTCGGATTAATTATTTTTTCCTGCTAGCGAGCGGAGAGTTTCATAATAAATAGGAATTTCAAGAAACTAAGGAGGCTATTCAGTAAAAACAAACAATAACGAGTTGGCGGACTAGCAATTTGCAAATAACGAATCCTTTGTCTGAATGGCATCGCCAATCAATTTGGCCTTTTAAAATATGAAGCGTGCAAATTTAACAAGGGGCACCCCCTGTTTTGTTGCTTGTTTGCGATATAATTCAGCTCCGCTGGGTCGTATCCATATTTCTTCGTGCCTCTTTTATCTCGGTTTTGTTTTATCAAATTCCCTTGAGATTGTTTTAAATGTTGCCCATTATGAAAAATTAAATTCTCCTTGTTCTTAGATTGGATGATTAATATTGGTAAGAGATATATAATCCATCGTGTGGAAGAATTTTGAAGATGTTGACATTCTTCTATTGTATTCAAACTATACCGGAATAGCCGGAACCTTTCACATAAGACAGGCGTAATATGATAGATAATATGATCTTTTTTTAATGGCATAGGGGTCAAACGAAAAGTCGGAGCCATTTTCACGACTACCGACGCCCAGAGACATCCGCATAGAGGCTATACAGATGCGCTGCGCTCCTTTCTCCTCCCACCTCCATGGGCCACCGGCTACTTTCACAACACTAAATAGATAAACATCCGTGATATACCTATACGGGATTCGAAGCTGCGACCCCCGGCGCATCATGCTACGGTTATCCGAGCCTTGTACCACTGCGCCAGCTGATCGTCAGGATTATAATTAATTATCTACAATGAACAAGTAAAGTACCACTTGATTGAGTACTCTTAAGTCTAGTTCTTGAGCTCAACCCAAAGACTATCCGGGCTGGATTGATAGATTAAGATATTACCTGAGGGAAAACAATATCAAATTAGAACTTTTTCGTAATTTATCTTCAATAATGGCCGTTTTATTACTGAATTGTCGGGGTTTATTTTACAGAAATGGATTGGCATTTATCTTTATAAAGTCTGGAAGACTGGGCTCTGCTCAATATAATATTTTTTACTTTTTTAAAGTGCTCCGATACGAATTCGATGAGTAAAAGGCTGCTAGTAATATTTTTGACACAAAGCCCTGTTTTCAAAGAGATTTGAAAAATAGGGGATCTATAGACATCTGGGCTTGGCCGGAGTTTTATGGGTTCGAGACATACCGGCTTCCCACCACAACTAGTATACCCCTGCCTTAGGGTGCTTACACAGAGAAACAGGTTATTCGTACCGGTTTTGTCGGTTAGATGGTGGTAAAATTCAAATCTGTTTTATCAGCTTTTCGAAAATACGAATCAATCGACGTTCTGAAACCTTATGATAATATGCTATAGGTATATGATATGATGAAGAGTTTTGGGCCGACATTACCTGGGAGGTTCCTCTCGCTTACAGGATAGCGACATGAAGTAAAAGCCCAAGGAAGCAAAGGGGAGAAAGGGGCTACGTATCAGCATAACCTAAATGCGGCTGTCTATGGGTGTCGATAGTTATGAAAGTGGCTCTTACATCAGTAACTAGAACTGCAAATATCTCGGTAGTGTTTAAAATATAAGTGCACTGTTATGAATGACTGACTGGTCTATAAAATACATTTTTTTTGTGTTGGGATCAGGGTCCTATCCTGCCCCTGGTCCCAGTGCTCCAAAGAAGCGCGTCATCATGTTCGATTTCGGACTGTGTCTGTTATCGTCCCGCCACTCGTCCCAATGCACTCCGTGTCTGATGATTCAGAAGGACGCCTGGGGGACCACTTGAGCTGCTCTTAGTCTGGCCTCTCCCACAAGGATGTACAGTATGGGCAGCCCTGTCCGCCTTGGGGATCATAGAGACACGAAAGTCCCCCCACAAGAACAAGATGGCAGCATCTTCGGGGGGTTCTAAAATACCTAGTTAAAACTATTCAATAAATGTAATATTTCTAATATAGGTACGTAGTGGAATAGACTCTTGAATTTCAATCCCGAAAGGAATGAATAAAAGTTGGAAATTTGCATAAAAAATCAAACGTACATGCGAGCCAAACCGCGCGCAGTAGTATAAACAAATACTATCATAATCGATTCATTAATCACAAAATCGATATGACCGCCAGGTTCGTACCTCGTTACAAATAATAGTTATAATATATCGAGTTTACGCGATACTATCGTTGTACGGCACACCGCAAATACCGCAACATCCATAACTTATAATTAACTTTCAACGATATTTATAATGTATTCATATTTATTAACACGGTTCGAGTTCGTCGATTATCGAGTTGGAACGAATTTAATTGCTTAGTCGGCAAACAAATTGTTGAATTACTTAATGGGGAGTTATTGTCCGATACGATGCGAAGAATGGCTAGATGGACGACATACCCAAAGCTGTGGGCAAAAAGTGGGAAAGGATGGCTGAAGATCGAGGCCAGTGGCGTGTTATGGGAGAGGCCTACGTCCAACAGTGGACTGTGATAGGCTGATGGTGAAGTTGATGATGCGAAGAATAATTTCGTTGAAGTGGCAAATGCGTTGGTCACACGCTCAGAAGATAATATGACAGATGGAGGTTATTTATTAACGATTAATTGGAGACATTTAAGAATACGAATAAATGCTTATTTATTAATCTTATAATTTATTATACGTAAGTACTTAAACTCGTCACTGCCTTCCGTCTCCATCTTCGGATGCCACTGAAAATCGGTGTCGGAGAACTCAAACTCTCCGATGTATGACGATTGACGAGTGGTGTCCCTTACAGTGCCCCTCCACATTGCGCTGTTTTGCTGCTTTTTGTTTATACTTAGGTTAGTTTATATCTTTTTGGTTTTTTGTCTTTTTCTCTTAATAAAATTAAGTACGTTTTTTTTAAACGTCTATCTATTGTGGACTGCTGACGTTTTTCTATTATCTTCTATTCTATTCTAAATGATGGTTGGCCATTCACTAGGTAAAAAGACGATCTCGATGCTAATAGCAGGGGGTTGGTCGTCTTCTTTATTAAAAGATGCCTATATTCAGTAATGGATCGATGAAGGTAGTTAAGATGAAGTACAGATAAAACTTTTATTTTATTTTATGGTATGGGGGGGGCAAACGAGCAGTCGGAGTCATTCTAATGACTACCGGCGCAAATAGCCTCCTCCTCCACCCAACTACTTGGGCCGCGGGTACATACTCACCGCACGAAACGCGACAGCACAGCCGACACGTGCCGACCCAATTCAGCACATGCATGCAGCGTGATACTACCTCTTACTAAACTATAACCGAATCTCTGCTACGAGTACATTATTAGATCGAAGCTCTTAACAGGCTTGGAAAAGTACAACGTACAACAGGATCGACTTCATGAAGATGGCGCAGACAGGTTAATCCGTTTAACTAATGCGTTCAGCAGCCCGGTGGCGACATGTGTTTATGTTAATTTGATGTGATTTTAGTTTAAAACACTGGTAGTGTCATGCTTTTTTGAAGTAAAACTTCTATATGCGTGTTTGACATGGACAGTAAGCTGGCGAGACCGCTACAAAAATCACACATCGGGCGAGGTCAATGGAAGTTGTTTTTCAAATTCGATTTCAGTGAAACTTATTTCTATTTCAAAATAAATTTCATATGACATGTTATGTCATTGTAACTACGGTAATGAATTTGTGTTGTGTGGTCTAAAGCACATACTTTTTCTAACGGACTTAGCCCACCACTCCTTTCCACTGCTGCTACTCCTGTGTCGCCTGGATCAATAGCGGTGACCCTTTGATATGATCTCAGGGAGCCCGAGGGAAAAGCTAAATCTGTCTTGGGACCCGCAACGAAGTGAATCAGAAGAAAATAGTAGGAGTAGGAGGTGGCGTCGTGCTGCGTTGAAGCTTTACTAGTTTGGATCTACCGGGCAGCCATCTTTTTTTCATATAGAAGGTATATGGGACAAACGAGCAGTCGTGTCACCTAGATGAAGGTGACTTCTGACGTCTACAGACAGCTGAGTTTAGGAGTTGCCTTGTCGGATTTTAAGATGAAAGTAGGCTCTTTTAATTTAGTTCTTCTTCTCGCTCATATAAGCCAGCATTCTAATGAATGCTGGGTACTTCTTAATGGTATAGGGGGCAAACGAGTACGGAGCCATTTTCATGACTATCGACGCCCATACACATCCGCATAGATGTTATACAGATGCGTTGCCCTCTATCTTCCTCCACCCTCCATGGGCCACCGGCTACTTAGTTGCATTTCGTGTGGTTTGCTAATTTCCGGTCTAATGCTCCCGTGATTTCAGACGCCAGGATTATAATCGAAAGCACATTAGTCGGACATGAAAGCGACGTAGGTTACGCTTTAGCGTTACGCTTACGTTACGAATATCTCACACGATATCACGACTTATTTTCATCACGCTTGAAATTGTAAAGGAAAATATATTTCTTCTCTAACCGCTGCCGCCGGTAGATAATGTACAAAACAGGACCATTACTTTTAATTTCGCCGGTAAAACTACTTAATTGGAATATAACGTAAATCCAGCCAACTACGGCGTTTTAATTCACTTCCTTTCATAAGGTGTGATTTAAAGCCTCAAGTACATTTATCACAACTTGGATGCGGAACCCTCGGGAAAGACCCCGCTCCTCGAGTTCCTAATTAAAATACAGCTATTGTTCGCTTTATGTTTCCTTGTTCTGATATTAAAGCTATCACTAATTAGCATGGAGTCACGCATGTAAAGTCGAGAGACATCGAGACGAGGTCTCGGGGCGGATATCTGTTTTGTGGCTAATCTTTTATAGTATTACTTTTATTATTTTTAGGTATAAAAATTCTTGCAACTTTTTTAAGAGCAAACGAGTAGTCAAAGGCATTTTCATCACTACCGACCCCATAGACATCCACATAGAGATTATACAGATGCGATGTCCTTCAACCTAACCTAACCTTCAAGGGCAATGGTATTTTCTGCCTATTCTTGTTCTTCTTCAACCTATCACCCACTGATGCTCTTCTTTATTTCATTCCATTTTTGACGATTCCTAGGCATTGTCGAGCATATTTTCCCGGCAGTCTTTATGATGTCGACGGCCCACCTTTTACTTAGATTTTATCACGTGCTAGTCTGATTTAGCTACAACGTAGCAACACCCTTCGGAACTAGGACCGTGTAATATACTTAACATCACTTACGTGCTCAGCTTTGGAGATTCTATTAAACCTCTACAAGGCTTTTACGACCACTAAAAATATACTCGAGCAGTGTGAGTAAGGCCTCGATAAGTTCGGTTATCCGTAATGATTTTTATGGCAGGGCATGATAATAAACATTTGGCTATAGAACCAACGCCCATAATCATCCTTATACGATTTATGTAAATGTAATGATGTCCTTAACTTTATGCACCAAATCGGCTATTCGATGAAGTTATTGTAAAAGAAATAGTTGAATAGATGTATTGTCCGTAATATAAAAAAAGAGGCATGGAGCGCATGGGTTTTCTCTATCTATGAAAACTGTGTGTATATACACAAAATGAGACAAACACCTAACGTAACCTACCTAACTATAACCGAATAAAGCGTGCTAAGGCAGCGACAACAGCAGGTGCATGTAAAAATGGGTTATATGGTATCTAACGAACCTAAATGCAACGGATTTGGTTGAGAAAATGTTTAAAAATAGATTATAATCTGAAACAATAGGGACCGTGCATGAAACCTAGAGGCAGCACTATCGCCGAATGTAAAGCGCCCTAGTGATAGTTTTACGAATTAAGTGCTACCAAAACACTAAGCAAAAGACAATTTTTTTTTTTTTTTTGAATGAATGAATTTGACAGACACAATGACAGTGACATGTTGACATGTCATAACATTTTTTACACAAACGAAAATTTGCTAGCCCAAGATTCACATTTCAGCCACTAGTTGCCGTGGCAGATTAGAAGCTTGTTCCCTACATAAAAATAATATATATTTTTTTAAATTTCCTGTAGAATTGGCGCGAGTAAAGCCTTAGGCACAGCTATTACAATGTCATTTAAGTAATACAAGTAAAAATAAAAGATCAACGGTAAAAATAATCAAAGCAATAAAGTGAGGAAAGTTAAATAATACTCAACAAGACTAGTAATATTAGTTACTCCCGTTACCGTATCGGATGTTATTGGACTCTGACCTCTGGAAGCCTCGCCACCCGGACATTTTATATTTCGACTAGCTGCGCTCCGCGGGTTCATCCGCCTAAGTTTCGATCCCGTGAAATATCGAGATGAAAAATAGATGTTGGCCGATTCTCAGACAAACCCGATATGCACAAAATTTCATGAGAATCGGTCTAGCCGTTTCGGAGGAGAATGGTCACTAACATTGTGACACGAACATTTTATTTATTTTATTTTATAGAAAACACAAATGTAACATTCAATTCCGTAGGCAAATTAATTAAATACTAAAATAAAACATGTTACAAACAGTTTATATAAAACATATTATTATTATTATCTAGACTCCTTACAATAAAAGAACTTTAACGGATTTTATCTCGGTTATTTAATTTACGAGCCCCTTTCAAAAGCTTTACAACAACCATGGTAATGGGTGGACTGTAACATAAGACATCGTTTCAATGCAAAATTGACAATATCTAGATTCTAGACTTTTTCGTTATCAAGGGATAACATCTCAAGGGCGCACGCGTAGCACAGATAACAAATAATACAAAAGATATAGAACAGATAAAGATATAGAACGTGTAGTATAATATTTAGCGAGAGTTCTGGAGAGACTTCAACAAAAAGATATTATTTGAGGTCCCAGAAGTTTGTGCGAAGTAGAAACCGCCAACTTTTCTTTTATATTCCATAATGGCTCTGCGTATATTGATATTAGAATTATACATCTGATTGCTTTGGCTTATATTTCTTGTTTTTATTTTTCATCATCATTATCATAGGTAGCAGCAGCGACTAGGCGACGAGAAGACTTTTTTATATATGGTATAGGGGGGTCTACGAGCAGTCGGAGTTATTTTCATGACTACCAACGCCCCAGACATCCTCATAGAGGCTATACAGATGCGTTGCCCTCCTTTTTCCTCCTACTTCCAGAAAAGTCTACTGGACATTGTCCAAGAGAGCAGAGAAAGAAGAATAATTTCAATGCTTAAGAACTATTGGTAAGGACTGTTTTTGATAAGTAAAAACGAGCCGTATCGCTTCAATGGGTCACCGAAAACTAAAAACCGCTCCAAACGTGGCAGTATAGCACTCACTATGTCGTATGATATTACGACTTCGAATCCCGGGACAGACCAAAAAAAGTGTTATTGGGATTTTTCAATTTCTAATAACAGTCAGAAGTCAGCAAGTTGGCGATGCTGCACCCCCTTGCTTTGGAGAGCACGTTTAGCCGTCGGTCCTGCGCCTGATTTATCTCCGGCCGCGTCGGACTGTCGTCCCATCGGAATATAAACATAAGGGAATAGAGAGTGCACTTGTGTCTGCGCGCACGCTTGTGCATATATCCTGCGCCCTTCTCTATAGTAGTCGAAATTCGGATACGACGACATTATTTTAAAATAGACATATATCAGCATATAATAGCTGCACTCCTAAACTTAGATTTGCTATTCAGCATTACATTAACATATAAAATAGAGAATCCTTCACAAAGTATGTTATTGATAGTAAATTGGGAATCGAGAAATGCTATCTATTAAAATATGGAACGTAAACCTGTCCCCGGCCACCGGCGCTGTGTCGGGTGTTTTTAATAAATCCCGGACCTTATAAAACTGTTCGCGACTCCACCTGGGCTAGTGTTGTGTGCAGTTCATCGACTGTTTTTAATTTTTATAGCACAGAGGGACAATCGGAGATTTTTAGAAGTATAGTATATATCGACGGCAGAAAGCGAAAACGTCGTAGTCCACAAAAACGAAATTGTTCACCAGAGCAGAAAAACTTTTACACTTTTACAAAAAAAATCATAACTTGCCGATTTATTAA
>LUGF01054897.1:52545-67486 GCA_001625245.1 Calycopis cecrops | reverse complement strand
CACTGAAAAAATATTATGGAAATGCATGATTAGTATGTTAAGGGATAAAGATAGATGTAATTGGTCGTTTATAATTATTAATGATTTAATGATAAGATAAGCATAGAAACAGTGATCTTACTGCTTATCTTATCATCACAATATATCAATTTCTAATATTCTTAAAAGAAAGAAAGGAACAAAAAAAGAAATGGAAAATGTTGGAAAAAAGAGGAATTAAGTGAAATACTTATCCACTGGTACCCACTTACGTAAATATCAGCACAACAAAAATCAATGTTAAATCATCCTCTTCCAAATAACTATTCTGACTCACAAATTAGATGAATCATGAAGATATTCATTAATCACTTTGCAGTACAGACCGCTCGAATCAGCTGCAATGTAGCTTTCTCCCATCTCTTATTCAATATGTTAGAAATTAATATCCTTTTTCTCTATTGTTTCAGATCGGAAACGAAATAAAATGTGAAAATTCTGTTAGGATGGACGATGCAATGTTCTGCGCCGAACGCGAACGATTTAGGACGACAGAATGCGAATAGGAAGAATGGAGATGCCCACGACAATGCTCCTGTCGTTGCTGTTGCACTGCTTCTACGTCACCACCGCTTCGGTCCCTGGAGGTGAGTACTTACAGCCACCGCACATCCTACTTCTAGCAGCAGCAATCGGCGATATAGACGCTTTTTAGAAGACTAAGGCAGCGACCGGACACTCCCCAGCTCAAACTTAAAAACGCTGAACACGGCAATTTTGTCGCAGTATTACGTATCAAGCATTGGAGCAGTCACTAAATCGCTTGATTTAGACACCGCGACTGAGCGCAAAATCGAGATACAGCATCGATGCAGCCCCAAAACCGCCGATCGCCGACGTTAAAAGTAGCATGTGTGTTGTCGCCCTTATTTACTAATTCACAGCTTCCACGTCTCGATGTGCATCATCATCAGCCCCCGGCAGTGTACGTTACACTGCCGGACGCAGGACTCTCCCATAGAGCGCCATAAGTCACGGTCAAGAGCCACGTACACCCCGCGGCACCCACTTGCATATTGCTTCGATGTTCATGTTGACTTCTATTTCTGAAGTTGTGTGGGAGTTCGTTTAATAAAGGAAAATGGAAAACTTAGCACCTCGTACGTGAATAAAATCTAAAGGGTATTCGGTGGACTTATATTTGTTTAATAATTTTATGTAACTAGGTCATGAAAATTTCAAATAAAGAAAAATATCCTAAGTTTATTTCTCGTAAGATCATAAAATAAGTTAATAAAAACTTATCCATATTTGCAGGTGCACGAGTCCGCAAATATAAGTTAGTCAACTTGTATAAGTTATCGTGTACGTCCCGTTTGATCGCGACTCTGACTTGCATTTGACCGGTTTTTCTTCTGATTTTTATTGCTGCCGATGATTACTGACTAAGTTTGTTCTGCTCAACAATAACCTAATATTTTTGCAATTATGTAAACGCATCTACGGGTTACAATTTTCGACGAATTTATACGAACCCACTTCTTTAAGCATAAAAAAAAATTGGTAATATAATTCTTGATACTTTCTACTAGTATAATAATGGTTAAAGTTGGTTCAGTTCTGGAGTCAACTTTATACAAACAAAAATTCTCTACCTCATCTTCATCGCTATTTGCGTGAACCTCACACAATTATTTATGTATTTGCTCACCCTCGTACTAAGTGGAATCCGGGTTTAAGCGCAGGTAATGTTCGACTTAATTCGCAACTAGGCCATGTTTAAATCCCGTTCATTGGAAGTTCTTTAATGGTACACACACTATAGAGGCGAGATCCAAAAGCGTAATAATACTTTTCTTCACACTTAACGTTACAATATATCACAGACGTATTCTTTAATTTAATTTATTTATTCCATGTACAGTTTATATTTTTACCTATACACTTTATTTTATACAATAAATTATATAAGATAAAAATAATTTTTAAGATTTTAAATTTAAATCTTACAATAGCTAAGACAATCATTGAACTCGTACAAAAAAGTTTAGACCTTTCGGCGTAGGACAAACATATCTTCTTCACTTCGATATTTCCAACATTTTTGTATTATTATTGTCAGCCACTGCTGGGTACATGTCTCTCTACTCTCTTTCCAATAAATATATCAAAATATTACCATTATATAAATAATATTTCCCTTTCCTCATTATAATTTACCTTTCAGGCCTGATGCGAAACGTCAATCCCTGGCCAAAGCTTTCATTAGTGACGGCGCTGTGATAATGCGTATCGCATTCATAGGGAATAATAGTTTGTGTGAAATTGTACGGACGTACGAGATATAATATTGATAATGAATCTAAATCCAGGTGCCTATACAAATGTTACGTTTCACGTTCTCAGTTTTAGGATTATTAAATATTAAAACTATTGCTAGTGTAATTTAGTGAGATGTATTGCCACACTGCATGCGGCCGAATTGGAGGTATGACCGGGGAGGTAGCTCTCGCTTATGATTCCGGCGTAAAGAAACAGCTAGACTGTCGCGTTTTGTGCAGTGCGTAAGTAGCCGGTGGCCCATGGAGGCGGGAGGTGGAAGGAGGGTAACGCATCTGTATAACCCCCATAAGGATGTCTATGCGCGTCGGTAGTTATGTGAATGGATGCAAATGCTCGTTTGTCCTCTTACACTATAAAAAATGTCATACCTAATATAAAGTGTAATAAAAATGTGGCCTATTTTATAAAAAGGTACATCATGATGATGATGTTCTTTTCTAATTAAAATGTCCCTGTAAAGGAGAAATCCCCGATACTAAGTACTTTAAAAAATTAAAGTTCACTGAAGTAATAAATTAAGGCTACGTCCCTAGTAATCGGCAAGAGTTCTCTTACAATTTCAACTTGCGTAACGCTAGTGATAAGGCATTTCATCTCGATATAGTAGTATCGATAACGAAAAATAGAGAGGTAGAATAAAAGATAACTTTTATACTATCAAGACAAAGATTTAATGGGTTATGTAACAGTATATTTCGATGTATTCGTTCCATCAAGCAGTATCCCAACAGTAGAATGCCTAGATACCCCGACGCCTTAAATTCGTTAAAAGTCTATACTTTGTAGTTACTTTACGGATTCTAACAAGATAAAATAGTTACCTATTAAAGGTAATAGCTAAACATAACAGAGTTACACACAGCCGTGGTCATGAAGCGATTCTCAAGGGCGGAGAGCTCGTCAAGCAAAGGTATAAGGGTCCGCTTGTACCTTTAATAGCTATTTCATTGTGTTAAAACCCGTAAAGTAATTATAAAATGTGTAACCAACTCGAAAGTCTCAAACAAGTAAAAGTATTTATTCAAAGATTCTTTAAAAGTTTTTATTCTGTTAAATATAGGAAATTACACAATAGAGCCGAAATCCAATGAAAATATTATTTTTTATAATATATAGACAATAGCGTTTAATTGTATAGGTAGCTTTAAAATTTCGAATCGATTTATGAGCACGTGCACTAATTATTGAATTATTACTAAAATATTTCAATTTCGCAATATTGGATATTCAAATACAAAACATTTTTACGGTCGGACGTAACGGTCTAGTTTTTAATAAAGTTTTTGAAGTGATGATGTGACGTGTTTAAAATAATTTCTAAATACTTGCTTAAAACACTGCTGCTAAATGATTTTTGGTGAGAGAAGTTTGTATGAAATCAGGATTTTAATAAATAAAATATATCGATAAAGGACCAAGCACATCACTAAACGGGAAACGTTATATTATCATCCTTAGAAGAAAACCGCCATTCATTTGAAGAAACATACATAATACATCCGCACTCGCAGCGAACAATTCCTCATTCGGAATCAAGTTTAAATATTACCTCTAAAGCCCCCCTAGGATCCCCCCTGATATAAGTGCGCCCCCTCAGGTGAGGGGGGCAAGGAGTAATGCTATACGTTTAAATATGTAATGTCTCTACCGCGTTATGTTCACTCGCTTTATGCTGTTTTTAAACTTTGTAACTTGTCTGTATGGTTCTACTTATTATTATGTGTTTGAAAATATTATTCGTGCACTACATTTTGACTGCTACTGTTTTTTGAATATCGGTCTTAGCAGTGTAAGAATTTTTATTCATCTTTTGTAATCAAACATATTTTGAAATGAATTTAAGATAGTCGTGTGCTGAATTCTTGAAGAGTAGGTATAAGAATTTAAGTCAATATTCTGGTCAAAGGGTGAACAAATGTAATCCCATCATCATTTATCTACACTTTAGAAACTAATTGGCTTATCTGCCATTTTTCTCCTAAGAGTAACACCAGCATAGCAGCACAGTAGACTTCTTAATGTACGTACATACATATTAACACCTACTTATATTTTACTATTGATTTTAGTTAACTATTGATAATTGTATCTCATGACACAAGTACTTTTTACATAAGGAGTGCATCCATAATAATATTGATTAAGAAAATATACTGAACGTTAAATTATTTTTATACTTCTTTACTATGTATATAATACCTATATAATATAATATATACATTTGGTTGATTGATTTTGAAAATTCTATTCTTTCTCAGTTAGCTTTGAGATAGTAAATATCATTGATGTTTTTATTTGATCAGTCTTTATTAACATGGATACGATGTTGTTCAGTTATGTTGTTTGCGGTTCTACGTTTACTTTGCTGCTCAATAAATTGTATACAAATCTAATGAGCAGCAATATAAAAAGGTAATTTTTGTATTTAATTTTAATTGAAAAAATAAATAATAAAATAATAATGTCGTCCTAGCCGATTTCGGCTACGGCGGCCGTATATACAGTAGACGAGCCATCTGCGCAGGACAAGTTATAGTGCACAAGTGTGCGCGCAGGCACAAGTGCACTCTCTATTCTCTTATTCTCCAATTCCGATAGGACGGCAGTCCAATTGAAAAATATTCATGTTTCGACTATTAAAATATAAAATCGACTATTTAAGACAATTTTAACGGATTTCATAAGAAGCCTACATACAGCCGAATTGGTCCATACGTTATGCTATAAAAAAAAACATTCTCGACACCGACATACCAAAATACTAATCTTACACCACATGCGCATAATCCATCATGAAAGGTCCAGCTATAGGCGCAGCAGCGAAAATAGAAGTTTATTGATAAATGAAGACGTTTAGTAATCAAGTTCTTCAAAAGAGAATTTTAGTCGTCGCGTGACGGACACATGCCGATCTATTAATACTGTTAATGCTTACAAAATACAACAAAATATATCTCACTACATTACATTTCAATTCCGCGACATAAAAAGAAAACCTTAAGTCACTATCCAGTCGACCTCACTAATCCCACAAAGTCCCGAGCATTAAGAAATCTCGCAAAAACGCGGGCAAATACACAAGTTGCCAAAATCTTATACGAGCGAGCGCTTCCATCGGCATTCGGGGCAAATCGATTGGAACGAATCGGTAGGCGTCGAGGGAGTGCCGAGACAGCGGAATATACTGGGCTCTGACGTCGCGCTGTAAAGGGTTATTGACAAATGTTACTCCTTTTGTATCGATGACAGATTAATCGAGTTGCGTAATCGATATGTGAATGTTACTAACGTAACGTAACGTACGATTTGATATTTTTACAGTTTATCGGCCCAGGCTAACAACGACGTACGAACGATAAAAATACACGTTGAAGTTATACAAGCGCGTTGTTTTTTTTCCACCTTCAATTCGATGAGTCATGGGAAAATCTTAGAATTTTTTTGAAATTTGATTTTTTTTAAGAGCAGACCACTTTAAGGCTTGCAGCAGCTGAATGGGGCCGACACAACCGGGGAGGTACTCTCAAAGTCACTCTCCAGTGAATCCTCTCATTATTTTCCCTCATCATCATCAATCTATACTCAGCCACAGCACGCCACTGGCCCGATCTTCCACTATCCTTTCCCACTTCCTGCTCACAGCTTAGCTTCTCTCACTCATCTAGACACGAGGCGTCCTACATTACATTTGCCGGTACTGGTCTCCAATACCTCATTCATTCTCAAATCATTAACCAAGTTACGGATACGATATAGTTTCGTGCACATCCCAGTGACAACTTCAGGATCATGGTGTGATAGTGCATCCCTTTATCACAACACCTTTGGGTTGTTTAGATGGTTATATGATTGATATTCTCTAAAAAAATCAGACAGTGACAAATAATATTATAGAATAATAGGTATAATTAACTAACAGAACGACAAACGTAACATAATTACTAGGTATTACTTAGCATTCGAATTAAAATAATTTCGTTCAAAAGTTTTCAGTTTCAATATTGTAAAAACTTGTACAAAGTCATCAAAAGATAATTTGCGTTAAAATATAAACCTGCTTTCGCTATTACAGGTTCAGAAACTTGGGAAGTTTAATGAAAAACTGAGACTTTGACGGTGTTAATTTAAAGTTAAATATTTTTAGTCTCAAATTAAAATGTAAAGTCGGAGCTTAGCTCTGGATGAGACAGACTGGTAGCAGGCCGTTCTGAGAAGCGCTTGCTTTGAATTTTTAATACATTAGGAGTTCAATTTTGACAATACACATTTCACAGTTATTATTATTATTGTTGTTTTAGACTAAAATGGCACCAAAAAAATTTATTGTTTATTAACATGTAGTGCCACGATGCCTGCATGTGGTCAAATTGGGCCGGCGCGACCCCGGAGGTACCACTCGCATATTTGCTGTGTCATGCCTGTGGCCCAGTGAGGGGGAAACAGGAAAGAGTGAACCGCGTCTATAATAACCTAAATGAGTATGTATATGGGCGTCGGAACTCGGTATCATGAAAATGTCTCGTGACGATATTATATAAAAATATATTATGTGATATTACATTTATGCCCCATATAATATGCTATTTCTTTTCGTTTTCTATCGATGTCCTTGAACATCGGCATTAAGGCATATACATATGCTTTGCTCTCCTTCCTGCTTTCTCCTTCATGGGCCTCTGGAAATTCACACGAATAGGGACATCATAGCTGTCACTTTACGACGGTACCGTGTGAGCGAGAGGTTTGTGGCAGCCCAGTTCGGCTGGTCTATACGGGGTAAGTATTTATTCAGTGCACAAATTACGATATGTTGTCTACATACATAAAGCAACATTAACTACACTTTTATTTTCGATCTCCAATAAAAACTCTATGTCCTAGGGCCAGTTTAATGTTTCCAAAAAATAACGAAGTGTATGGACACCCTACTATCTCTCACTACTACTACACATTACTATACATTTTGCAAATGTGGGATATTCTTGATAATATAATAAAAAAAAATATTACTTTTTTGCGAAAATGTACTTAGTTATCGATATATAACACGCAGAAAAAATTTGTGCACTGAATAAATACTTACCCTGTATACTGGTTGTGACGTCGTCGTTTTTACAGTCAAATTATGTCATGCACAAATATAATCGATAAAGTAAAACCGATGTATCGCTACATCACTAGCCTCACAATAAGCTCTCGATGTTGTTCGATTACTTCGCGTCCCATGAAACGCTGATTCAACCTTTCGCCGTCAAATTAATTTGACAGCTGTCAAATCAGTCCCCGTAATACGGCGCCGAAGTTTATTTATATTTGACGTTTCCGCTTGCTCTCTTAATTTATTGTGGGCCTGAGCTTGGTGGTTTGGAAAATATTAATACAGATAATAAAAGCTTGTATGTGTTTGTAACTCTTTCCGATTATAAGTTACAGTCTGAATTAGCAAAATAATTTTCATCCTACAAAGATATTTATTAATATTATACATTTTAAATAAATCTTTTACTTTTACTAACGCTAATTTCGAAGTTTATTCGTATATAATATTATATTTTTAATGTTTTCCCATGAATTGTCGGGTGTAGCTAGTCATAACATACGTTACCTTATGTACATATTTATCAATAGAATTTTGTTCTATAAATAATTACATACAAAAAAAAAGTGCCTACAAAACTACAATTACTAAAAACGACCGGTAAAATAAACAAAAATGGCGGGGCTTTCGCTTCCCCCTCGCGCGACGTGTCACAGTACTTACCAATTGTAATGAATTCTTTGATTCTTTAGCCATTTAGTGGTATAATTGAATTTTGAGTGGCGATGATAGATATGTAGGTACATCACGAACCTGTATCGCCCGATTTTTTTTATCATTCGTTTTTTTGGATTGCCCCCACATCCTCCTCTTATAAGTATTTTAAAGACTCTATTCATGTCATAAAATTAATTGGTATAAAAATAATGAAATATGGCAAATGGCAAGAAATCAGCACACTACCTAATACGTAGAGATTTGTCATTGTGTTCATACTAAGGTGGGGTTTTATAATAGTTGATTGTTTTTTTAAAAGGCAACGTCTTAAGATGGTTGTTAGAGCAGAAGAGATTAGTCGTGGCACCAGATGCTCTAGCGACTCAATCAAGCGCTGTGTAAGTTCTGTTCAGGCTTAACGCTACCCCGATTAAACAAGTTCACATCTTATTTGTATGTAACTACGGTTCATATTCAATCAACCGGTAACAAGCCGCAGAAAAGTGGTTCTTTGGCAAAGTTCTGAACGTTTCTTATAACGTCTTAAATATCAATAAGGGAATTGACCTTTTTAAGTTAAATATGAACCTTTGTAAATATTTGCCTCTGCTATCGCGGATTCTCCAAAAAACGATTTTGAAACGAGCAAACAGAAACTTGGAGTGGAATTTATATTAGGTTTTGGACAAAAAGTATCTCGGTATTTTTTAATAATTTGTTTTTTTTAATACACAGAATTCATTTGTTCTAAACAGATATAAAGAATGATCCCTGCAGATAAGAAAGTGTGCTACTTTACGTCTGATATATAACGTTGTCGAAAATAAAACGGGTGCTATGGCTGTTATATACCCATGCCTATTCAAATATACTGACAATTTTCGCCAATGCGTGTACTTGACGTTGGATTGTCTACAGGGGGAAAGAACTCCTTCTTCGCATCTGCATGACCTGTATGCGGATATTTATGTGCCTTAGTCATCAAAGGCTCTGACTCATTTTTGCTTTACAGAATTATACGAAACTATAAAAAAATATGTCTGCTCCAGTCCATCAAGCGTTCACTTTGGGGTGCGGTAAAGTGAATTCTCCTCAGCACCACATTGGTGGAAGCCCGGCTCGGTCTCCCAGCTGTCCCTATTTATCGGTCATCTGGTAATGTCATTAACTATCACTACATAGTATAAAATGAAGTCGCTTTCCGCCGTCTGTCTCTGTATGCATAGATCTTTAAAATTACGCCACAGATTTTCATGGGTTTTTTTTTTGTTAGGGAAAGTGGTTCAAGAGCAAAGCTTATATTTACAGCTAGCTGTGACCCGTGGTTTCACACGCACACACACAAAAACGCACACAATTTCAACACCCTATTTCACCCCCTTAAGGGTTGAATTTCTAAAAATCGTCCCCCTCCTTCTTAGCGTATGCCTACATTATAACATCTACCTGCACGCCAAATTTCAGGCCGATTCGTCCAGTGGTTTGGGCTGTGCGTTGATAGATGACTACTTCACCTTTGAGTATCATTTATATAGATAGAAGATAACATCGAATGTAATGCTTGCGAAGCCGCGGGCAAAAGCTAGTAATAAATAAATTAACCATAAAAGGTTCTATCCAATAATGATGACAAAACTGTCGGCTGGAGTTATAGTTTTATTTACCCGTGTAATATCTATAAAATTAAGTCGTAATCCACCAGCCAATAAAACTCGTCTGCAAAACAAAACAGAACAAACAATCCGGAGGTAATTCCTAATTTCTTACAAATAACCAATCCTGTTCCGATTTAGAAAAAATAGATTTCCGTCTCAATTTGAAGGAACAAATTTAATGGTTCGTGGTTTTTCTTTTGTGAAACCGATATTAGTATCACCGATCAAAGGGCTCAGGTAAATAGGGCGAGCAAATAAACTACTCCCGCGGGACATCAAAGGATCACTATCAATGTTTGGAATACCCGACCGGGGCGTGGAGCTCGGGCGGTGGAATTGGTCTGGCGGAACATTCGTTACATCAAGTGTAATACTAATATAATACTTATAAGTTAGAAGACTATAATGTTATTTTATCACAATATTTATATTAGTAAGTACGTGAAGAAATAAAGTGTCATCGCTTTATAAGGATTGCGCGAATGCAGGAATTCGAAATTTGTTAGAGTAATAATTGTATATTACAAGAACAATATGTATAGAAAGCTAATATTTTAATACAATATGCGTAACATTTTATTAGTTTATGTGAATAAAATGAACCCAAGGTAACGTGCATGCCTTGGGATCTGCAGACCGTGCTCGGAAGAGAGGAACTATCACTATCGAGTATCGTTCAGTCGATGCTCGAGGGTAGTGGCCACCTTTTGCGAAGAGGTGATGTTCTGCAAGGAAACGACGGAACGCATCCGACAAAAAGGATTGGTTAGAAATCGAGAAGGAGCTCGCAGAATGCGTAATTTACAGCGTCTTCTGCCATGAAAAAAGGCGACCGGGGTCGAGGATGGGCACCTGACCCCATGAGGCTAACAAGTCATCAAAAAATATCCATGTGATTTTTTTATGCTCATATAAGTATACCTATGGTGAGTAATAATTGAGATGAAATTAGCTACAAAATTTTGACGTATTTCTATAGTTACGTAAATGACTAACATATAGCATGGCATTGCACGCCATCAATGGCAAATTGTAATATAGAACATGTACTTTTACTATGTATCATCTTACAATTGCAATAAATGATTTTGATTTGATTTGATTTGATAGGTGTCACTACTATGTACTTTTTTATAAAATAGTTCATTTGATACATAAGAAATAGCTACTGCAACAAATATAGGTAGATAAAAAAAAATATTCCTTAAGAAAAATTGCAAGAGGGATATTTTGATTGAATAAAATTGAATGGACATAATATCACACAAAATTGGCTAGTGTTGTTTATTTCCTTAGTTTAAAAGAACTTTGTAAATGGGCTGAGCCCACTACTCGTTTCCAACGTGTCACCAAAATGGACGATACTTTGAACTTGCTAAATCAGCTATTGCCAACAATAGCATCTGATGATGATAATTCTCGCCTCTGCATCAATACACAAATACAATGTGTCACCCTCTTCAACACAAGAGTCAAAAATCATCGAAAATTTCATCTTGGGGTTCGGTAAATTGTTCCCATTATTCGTAAAGAACGTATCGACAAAACGCTCCACATTACAAGTGTAAAAGGAATTGCGTTAGAGTGTCCCTCGCTCACGCATCATTACACACGAATGCGTGATCCAACACTAAAAGCTTTTACCGACCGTAGGCAGTTTCTGACGAGCCTCGGAATAAGTAACAGTATATGCTGGCCCGCTAACGGCCCAGATATTTATGTACCGTAATTACAAATATTTCACTGGCTAATGGTATGGAATAATACGTCAAATAGTAAGGACTTATAGGGGTTGGCGTTGGATGTTACTTCAGGAGAAGCAAAATAGTGTGAAGTGAGGGCTATGAACCGTTTTAGAACCACTGCACACATGTTACTTTTAGCATAGATGGTCGGCGATTTAGTCGCTTTATAGAAGCTGAATGCAGCCACCAGACGCTCCCCAGCGCACCCTCAAAAACTTATGCAAAAAAACTAAAAAAAAAATGAAATTTCCTCATCATTAAAATCGTTTTTGGTTTTGCGACCCGAATCCGGAACCACATAATCAGTGACTATGAAGTAATCTGTTCTTATTGCCTAGTCTAACAATAACTGGTTTAATTCAAGGTAATGCTATAAAAGGGATAACAAAATGATCTATGCCTAATTCCACCAAGGAAGGTGTGGAAGGTAGCATCCAATATTAAACGCATTTAACCGTAACCACCGTAGGCACTTCCTGACGAACAGCCTCTGAATAAGTTAAACTATACGCTGCAGCTAGAGCGGTAATCTCGCAGAAACATATGTACCGTAATTAGAAATATATCACTGGATAATGGTACGGAATAATCCATCACATATTAAAGGACTTAAAGGAGTAATCTATTGCCGTGCTTCTGGGGAATCAAAACAAACGGTAGATATGCTATCGTGTTTTGTGCGGGCAAGTCCAATTGAGATGATAGTGTGAAGGGTACCGACTTACAAAATGTCTAGTTGAAAACGTTTGTGTCTCACTATTGACTTAACAAACTACTCGTTTCTTTTCTAACACAAAGAAAAACTTTAGAGACACAAATCCGAGAATATTTTTTTACTTGTCACCCTTGTCACCACTGTTTTGGTCCCAAAATATTGACAGTGGCTTTTATATTATGGTATATTAGTTTATTATTTTGATAGAATTTGATTTAAAGGTACAATGAATTGGATTTCAATATGGCTGAAGTTGTCATAAGAAAGTTTTCCAAAATTCAATATAATATATTCGAGCATGTTTGCTCGACACACATGGTATCCGTCTTATTCAGCGCTGATAAATTTGTGCTTAAACGCCCTTAAACTTATATTATGTTTGACTATGACTTAGTAATAGTCTAGGGCTGGCACTTTTTAGAATTTTATTCATTGTGTGACACTAATTAATTATTATAACGTCAACAATAAAGGGTTGGTTTGTGTAAATTAGTGTTTATTTTAATTTCAAATATGGTGTCATTAATTAAGTTTTCTCTTTTAAATATTTTGTAATTACAATATTTTTCGAAAATACAGATTGTATTTTCTAAAAATATTCAAAAATATAGCAACGGGTGCAAAAGAAGCAATCCTTAAGGGTTTCCGGTTCTAAACATTTTTGAATTCTTTTCAGTTATATTTTTTACAGTACCTATACGTTTTTAATATGATAAATGGTAAAAGATGCGACCCTGAACCTGAATATGTTTTTCTTTCCAACAATAATCCATAATCCAAAAATCACATATCGCACATAACGTTAGAGCATAATAGTAATTTTGCGGGAGTAGCACGTAAGCGAGAAGACCACGCCAGTAATACCGGCACAATAGGGCTGCAACGAGACAATGTGATACTAACTTATTAAAAATATACAAACAAATAATATTTTTAAGATGTGACAAAGTGCTGCAAAGATTTAATAATAACTAAAATCAATAAATTTAAAAATAATTTCATCACAGACTTACCAACATAAAATCAAGCAATATTTGCGAGTCTTTGGCTATAAAATGATTCGACTTTTAATTTTCTTATCTAAACTCGAAAACTTTAGGCAAATCTTTTTCATTTGAAAGATAAGCTTATTAGGGATTCAAGGCAGGTAACTAATTGTGTACAAGTGTATTTTAACCTTATTTAAAATTCGGAGATCTAATTTCTTTTACAGCGATTCAAATTCCAAACATAGAGCGCTGATTCTGGATTCTGATTGCATAAGATTGTCTGGCTTCTCATGTACTTTAACAATGATTTTTATTTTTAAATTAAATATTATTTGTCAAGCCACTATATTATACTTTTTATTATCGAACTTCTTTGCGGTATTTCAGATTGCTACATTAAATTTTCAACTCGCTTTAAAGATCCATTGCTTCTCATGTACTTTAAAAATGATTTATATTTTTAAATAAAAATATATTTGTTATGTCATTGGCACGTTTCATATCCGCTTTATTATCGAAGAATATTAACTTCCTTGCGGTTCAGATTACTACATTAAATTTTAAACTCACTATAAAGATCCATTGGGGCAACCCTAAAAATAGATAGGTTTTTACGATATTGCATTATGACATTCAGCTCCATGAAAATAAAGTTGATATTGGCGTGTCGGTGCTGCGTATAGTTTTTCGATTACTGAACGTTTACTCTTCAGATTCCGTATTTAATGGCGGCCTGGGTGTATCGACAGTGTTTATATAAGTATTAATGGTTTTTGGTGCCCAGATGTTTGTCCAATTTCAAGCGCTGTAAGCTACTTTGTGATATATTTTACGCTTTATTTTGATTAGGTCGGCTTTATTTATTTTCCCTTTTTATTTTTCTCGTTTTTGTATAAAATGTTTTAAGCTGAAACGACGGAAGGTACTTTATACGTTGCACGGTTACAAATAAACGTGTTTATTCGATTTGTTTTTATACACGAATTGACCTGTCTCAGTCGTTTTATAATTTTCAGTTGGTATATTTTTTATAGTACAAAGAGGCAAATGCACAATCGGAGCCATTTTCAAGACTACCAACGCATAGAGATAGAGCTTATGCTGCTGCGTGGTCCTCCTCACTCCAAAGGCCACCGGCTACTTACACACCGCACGAAACGCGAGAGCACAGCTGTCACTTTACGCCGACCTTTATCTGCAGTGCTTGGCACTACCTCTTACTATAAATGTATTTTGTTAATTATAAGCTCTAATATTAAAAAATTACGCAAATGAAACCGCGTGGCGCACCTAGTTATGAAGCGACAGCTAGGCAGTATATAATAGTAGCGTACGGTGAGATAGATAGATTGATGAAACACCGGGGACGGTGTTACTCACCTGACAGCCTCCACCTCATCTATCAACATTTGACAGCGCCTACTTACGCGCCTAATATTCGCTTGTTTTATATTTTAACAATACAACTTGTTATCGGTTTCTTCCTTCCCTCGATAGATTTGGGCTTACAGGTACGATGGTACTTGCGCTTGAAAGCTCTTTTTTAATCTAGCCTACTACAACTTCGAAGATACTTTTGTACTACATACTGTTGTCCCACAAATAGAAAAGAATGAATTAATTAATTGATGTTTATTTTATTTCTCCACATAGGTACATGACATTTAAAGATATGTACATGCTTAGTACTTAGATTCTATAACCTTTGTAAGCCTAAGAGCTCACGGAGCGGTTTTCACCCGCGCCCGCCTCGGTTGCGG
>LUGF01054897.1:35784-47419 GCA_001625245.1 Calycopis cecrops | reverse complement strand
CCTCACGGAAACCCTCAGCCGTAGGGGTAACGGTGACCCCGGCAACAGGCCCACTTCTGTCACACACCCAGACAAGCAAACAGCCACAGGGAGTCGTCCGACGTGAACCCCTGTCAAACCCGCCAATATCAGAACCGTACAATGGAACGAGTGCTCAACAACTCCTCAATTTAGAGATCGTGTATTCATAATAATATCTCCTACGCTATCAAGTAAAAGTATTCTTATTTAATCTAGTCTGTATTTTAATTTTTGAACGTAATTAGAACAATGTTTCTGAAGTAATTAAATAATAATTGAGAAAATTTTAGGTGAAATTTGGTTAAGATTTTTTGAAACTGTATATAATTAATTATTTAATGTAAGTTCTAAAATTTCATTATTTTATTACACGGATTAAGTTTTACTTCAACTATCAAAAGCAAAAAAATATTTTTGTAAAAATTTATTTCTCTATTAATATATTTCTTCTTAAATGGTATTCATAAGTATAAGTAGGCTAACGAACAGTTGTTCTGGCGTATACCAACTCCTTTAACAATCCACACAAATTCTGGGCAATGGACATTTGTTGTAATATTGATGTCGCTAGTTACATTCGCGCCATTACGATGAATGTAACAACGTTTCTTTAAAGGGTATTTTAAGTATATGGGGACTAACGAACAATAGCATCCTTCTGGTGTCTACCAACGCCTTTAACAATCCACATAAAGGTTATGCAGAGATACTCTCCTTCCGCTTTTCTCGGCAATGAACATTTTTTAATATTGATGTTCCTAGTGACGCTTGCACTATTACGGCGAATATAACATACACTAGCGGACGCCCGCAACTTCGTTTTTTTTTTTTTTTGAATCGGGCTTTGGCCCACCACTCGTTCCCACTGCTGCTACTCCTGTGTCGCCAGGATCGAGTAGGGAGCCTGAGGGAAAAGCTAAATCTATCTTGGGACCCGCAACGAATTTAATCAGAAGAAAGTAGGAGGAAGGAGTAGGAAGTAATTCCAATTTCCTTCCCTAATAAAAGCGGGAGACAGTACAAGATTGCAATGACTTAAATAAGCCAAGAAGTAGAGAGAGCAGCCAGGTGAAGCCCGGCTGCTATGCACAGAAATATAAATAAATGAATTGATATGGAAACTTTGTTGTTATAAGGGTATTATTATGATTGAGTTATATTTATTTGCTGCCAGAAATATTTATGACAAAATTGTTTGATCGCACGAAAGTTCCCTAAATTGACCACGAGGTCGTATATAATAGACTACACCAGTAACACTACGAATGTTATCTAGCATTACATTTCTCTCAGCTTGCCAAAGACTACACTCCCATAGGATGTGATGTGCGGTTTGTTCATGTTCGTCGCCTTCTACTGCCGCAACTTCGTTTCCGTGAAATCGTTTAAAAAGTAGTAGTCATCTTATATAGCCTTCCTCGCTAAATGAACTAACTAATACTGAAAGAGTTTTTCAAATTGGTCTAGTAGTTCCAGAGATTAAAGCGTTCAAAAAATCAAAAAATAAAGTGTCATCTTTAATTAAAAGTATAGATGTAATTTATCAATATATTATGATATCAATCGGTTCAACCGTTTAGTATGAGGGAACACATACAAAATATATTATATATTATGTATATCCAGGTAAAATGCTTAACTCTAATTTTGGGCTTCTCCGCAGTCGGATAAATACTTACGTACTTAGCGGAATAAATGCAGACTAAGAAAGCCTAAGAACTGGTGGATATTAGCGCTGCACTTCAGAGTAGTGCCAGACGCACACGGCTTTTTGTGACGAGTCTGTCTCTGAATTATGCCGAGGTTTAAGAGGAGGCGTGTATATGGTTAAGTTTATGAGGAACTATTATACAACGTCCCCCTTATTAATAAACAGAATAACTATATCCAAGTAATAACCTAGAATAAACTGACATCTGTCAAATTCCATATTAAAAAACAAAAAAAGTATGGAATTTGGATAAAGTTATTCTATGTTTATTTATAACATATTTTTATTAATAATATTTTATTTTTCTCCGCAAAGGTTTTACAAAAACTGGTACAATACCTTAAAGGATACCTTTGTGATATACTGGAGTCTGTATACAATTTGTGTTACTGATCTCCAGGCCCTCACCCCCTTATTGATACATACATAATTTTTTTGCCAATGGCAAACATCATTTTATGAATTATGATAATACTTATTAAATTTAAAATTAGTTTTTTTTTTATTTTTTTTTGATGATGAAGATACTGAAGGGACTATACATGACTTCTGGTTTTTAATTTTTTATGGGCGTCACCAGAAAGTTATTCACGTTGACTATACAAAAAATAAAAACACAATCAAAATAATTCTACTCCGAGACAAACAGAAACGACCAGAGACCAGCCAATTGTAGATTTATCTTCGCTGCGAGCTTTCTAAAGAGGAAACAATACAGACAGTAAAAAACGCAATAGCTACTTCTGTTTTCAATCATAAAATAGAGAGTTCATTGTTATAGTGGCCACAAAACATTGTGTCTTTATGATTTTGAATACGACCCGAATACGCTGAAATACCGTTTTTATAGCATAACTAGCTGCGCGCCGCGGTTTCACCCGCGTAAGTTTCGATCCAGTGGAAATATCGAGATGAAAAATAGATGTTGCCTATTCTCAGAGTTACCCGAAATGTACACAAAATTTCATGCGAATCGGTTGAGTCACTTCAGAGGAGTATGGTAACTAACATTATGCCACGTTATATATATTATAGAGATAATATAACGCCCATAGACATATTCTGCATAACGCCTCCTCTGCTGCCCCCCCTCCTCCTCCTATTGCTGCCTTGCAGTCGAATCTGGCACGACCGTTGGGGTACTTCACAGTCATATAGGTACCCGCTTTAAGTATCTATGTTGTCGCAGTTCATGAGGCTTGGGAATTGTCGGTGGCTTCCTGAAGAGGACGAAGTAAAATTACTTATACGATACAGGCGTAAAAGACAGCAGCGATGTAGCGTTTCGTGAGATGTGTTGTAGCCGGTGGTCCACGGAGGGGGAGGAGGAAGGGGAACAACGCATCTGTATAACTTCTATGCGAGTGTCTATGTCGGTAGTCGTGAAAATGACTCTGACTGCTCGTTTGCCCCCTTATACCTACTATATAAAAGGGTGGTAAAGCAATCGAATAGCCACTGGTTGTGCGGGTTTTTATGGGTGTCGAAGCCACCAAAAGATTTAACGCTATAAATTATTATTGTATTTATAACAAATAAAATGTATTGAATTTTGTATACAAATTTTCTTATAGATTACAAGTCTAGGATTATGATTATTAAATTGTTGCTATGGTGAAATGGATCGAAGCTAAGGATTATTATATGCGTGGGCAGATAAATAGGCGATGGGGGAATATACATAAAGTATTGATAAAGGATAAATCTTTTGTAGAATTTAAGAAATAATCTTAATAGAATATGAGACCCTTTATGTCGTGTACATTAAAGCCTTATTCATTTTGCCCCAGTAAAAAGATGAATTTTCAAAATATGACGTCAATGCTCGTGCACGAGTGTGCATGAGTTTGTATGTGTATGTGTGTGCCTGCCTCATACAGATAGATTCAAATGCGATTTTTGTAAATTATTGTTATTATTTCATAGTAGGCCGTCCAATTACTTAGTGGCGAGTGAAAATGCATATTACGTCTATACCCGCGGGGTTTTAGTGGGTATCCGGCTCCGCCGCGAGCCCCACACACCCATCGGATCCCATCCAGGATCCATGGCAGTGCGTAAACGCATTTGCTCGCGAAAAAAAAAACATTACGTCTGTTAAGCAGTAAATTAAATGAGAAAATTTCTCGATTGCCCTTTACGAACTCTCACAGACGGCATAAAAACCTACACCATAACTCAGCCTGTTGTTTAATGTACTAGCTTTCGCCTTCGCATGCGTTAAATTCGATGTTATTATACATATAAATCTTCCTCTTGAATTACTCTATCTAATAAAACAACCGCATCAAAATCTGCGTAATTTTGAAGATATAAGCATACAGACGGCGGAAAGCGACTTTTTTATACTATGTAGTGAAGAGAGCAAACTAATAGCATATCGTAAAGGTAATGTCGGCGTACTTCCGTCACTCCTCATTCCAAAGGGCCAACGAAACTAAGGCGTACGATATAATAGCATCGTTTAATAACTACACATATATCCTGGTTACATTACTGCGTAATCAAACGATACGTGTCCGGTCGTGCCGGCCTTGTTCGGGTGCAAAGGAGCACAACAGGACAAGGCGGTAGAAGGTGAGTCTCAGCCTGAATCATATGCAGCATATTTTGTAGTATAAGGAGGCGATCGATCGATAATCGAGAAATTGAAGCTATTTTCGCGACTGACACCCACAGACATCCGCACAGAAGCTATAAAGATGCATTGCCCTTCACCCTCCTCCCTCCCACTGGGGCCAGTATAGCAATGACACTACTTATACAATCAGATTTCAAAAAATATTAACACGTTTTAAATGGGGATTCGTGCTAAACAGAGTATCGCTTAAGTGACACTTAAAATTAATGAATACTTCATATTGTTAAAGTGATGTGATAAAAGATATCGATAATTAATTGCAATATTCGAAAAAAAATATTAATTATGGCCGTGATTTCAAATTATCTATTTTCATTACTGATTATACTAATTATTGTATTGGATGCGAAATAGAGAACCACAATGAAAAAATATCAATGTCAATCTTGCGATGTACGCATTTTTATGGACATAGATAATTAAATACTCATTTATGCCCCTTGATGCAAAATAAAAAGAAGTAAATCATTTGGCTGAAATAAAATAAACGTGATTAAATATTTTATTGAGCCATAATTGATTTTGATCGCTCATTGTTTAACATTTTATTATTCTAATTAGTAATATATTGGACAAGTACGCGCGAATGATCCATCATCAAATACTGAAAATCATGGGTCAAATTAATAAATAATTACTAATATTGTACAACTAAAACAAAGTGGTGTATCATTTGCGGTGTATGTTTTGTAGCTAACAGAACAGAACAGAAATATATTCACAGATATATTAATAAACCAAGCTATTTTTATTCGATATTAATATTACAAGTAATAATTTCGGAGTTTGTTTTTTATGGCTTCGTTATTTCTTGGATTAAATATGTCTTGTCTGTCTGAAATTTTAGATATGTGGTAATGGAGGTGGGAGGAGAAAGGAGCAGCGCATCGGTATAGGCTCTATGTGGATGTATATGGGCGTCGGTGGTCAGGAAAATGGCTCCGACTGCTCGTTTGCCCACCTATACCATAAAAAATTAAGACTACGGAGCGAAGTTATAATCAAAACGCATTGAAAAGCTTCTCGCGTTCTTAATTCTTTCAATATGAGAACAAGCTACAATGAGATTTTTTTGCTGTTGTAAAGTGGAAGGACGGCAACTTCATCTTCATCAGCCGGAAGGCGTCCACTGCTGAACATAGGCCTCCTCCAAAGAGCGCCAAAGGATTGCAATGCATCTGTATAACCTGCGGATGTTTATAGGCGTCGGGTAGTCACAGGGCTTCAACTACTCGTTTGTCTCTCGTATCACCTGATAACATATACCCCTAAACAATGTGGACACTGATGGTGAGTGTAATAATGAATGGGTTTATTTTACCATTATTAATTTATATGAATTTCGTCTTTCTTCTATGAATACCCGTATCCTGACCGTTTTCCCAGGGACACAGTTAAAAAAGGAAAATTTAATAAAAAGAAATTACCTTTCCCAACGGTCACTATCTTCGCAATGGCTTTAGTAGTTTCCATACTTAAAATACAAGTTTAATATTACGACATCGATATAAAAGTTTATCGACAAAGGCGCATCCCTAATGCATAGCTAACGAGGAATAAGGGCGCAGGTGGCGGCTATAGTAGTGAATATTTAAAAAGGAAATCACGTGTGTACCGGCGCGGGACTAAAATTCATGAGCGCTAAAGTGAAGCAATTTAATAAAAAGCTCGTCCCATCCTATCACTAGGTGATGGAAATATATTGCGAGTGATAACTACATTATTACTACCTTATATATCAATAAGGTACCTTATATTTTATTAGCTTATAAGGGGAAAAGGGAAAATGATTTTAGTACTTAATCGTTACGTAGTAAAAGGTAAGTGCCACTCTGCATTGCATCCGAATCGGACAAACGCGACCGATGAATCTGTCTCGTTTCGTACAGTGTGTAAGTATCCAGTGGCCCTTTGAGGGAGGAGATGGAAAAGAAGAAGAGGGCAATGCATCTGTATAACCTGTATGCGGAAGTCATTTATTTATTTATTATGTCATTGCGTTGGTTAATACAAAAATGTCTCCGACTGCTAGTTTGCCTCCCTGTACTAGAAAATAATACTTATTTTGTGCACCTTACCTTTTAGTTGAGTAATGTAGATCATTGCTAAACAATACTAGATCATTGCTAAGTCCCTCCTTAAAAGAGGCCCAGTATGAGGATACATAAAGTAAGAGGTAGTGCCACGATGCATGCATGCATGTAGCCGAGTTGGGCCGGCATAAGCGGGAAAGTACCTGTCGCTTACAAGATACCAGCGTAAAGTGACAATTGTTCTGTCTCGTGCAGTAAGTAGCTGGGGGTCCATGTAGTTGGGATTGTATGTACTGTATAATCTCTGTGCTCATGTCCATGGGCGTCTATAGTCATGAAAATGGCTCCAATAGTAATCAATGACGTTTTAGACTATTCGAAATCTCATAGCTCTTACAAACTTAACGTTATAGTAAGGAAAACTTGAGCGCATTTTTGTGCCTGAGCACACACTTGCACACTATAATATTATGTCTTGGACAGATGACGTAGTCCTTATACAACGTTGATAAAAGCGAGTGGCACTAAATGAAACTAAGATATAAACACTAAAAGTGCCTTCTGTTAATCCAAAAACTATTAAAAACAAGTTTATGAGAAGTATACGAAAATAGTTTTTCAAAGAAGTTAAGACTAAGGTGAGAGTAACTACGAGACTAAAAAGTAGACTAGGGACTAGATAACTAAAATAATACTAAATATTAAAAATTACTTTTATAGTATAAAATAGATTTAAATCCTTAAACAAATTTTCATCCCTCAAGTGTAGGTACGTTACAGATCTAATTAACCATCATAATTCTAAAATTTTCATGCTGATTTTATTAAAATGATTGCGTTTCATTTGCTTATAGTTTAGGTTTTTTAACACGTCTACAAAACAAATTAATAAATCTACAAACCAAATTTACATAATAAAAATCCTGCGTTTGAAGCGCTTTTATTTAGGAAATAAAGCAGCGTAGGTACCGAATAAAATTACCACAGCACGCATTATTAAACCACGTGTAATGCTACACTAATCTTACAGCGGTAAGTAGCCGCTGAGATTTATGCGGACATTAGTTCCGTGCGTCCGTCTCACTCGGAAATCGCTGTACACGAGCTTGCTCGTCCGTAGGCGTTTCCACAGTTACTTACAATTTCCTCAGCCCTCCATCTTATTTATGTCCCAGTCGCAGAATAAATTCTGTATAAGTGGTATTTGCGACCAGCGACGTTCTCGAAGGATGTTTTATGAATTCTCCATCGGTCCGTTTTTTCGCTATTACCCTCGAATTTATACGCTAGTAATCGTTAATTTATTAAGGAGGGGAATTATTTTTATCGATATTTTCCGAATTGATTGGAAACTACTCCCCGTTTGGATTCAATTTGGCTAGTTTGTTTTTGTGAAACGATTGTGATGCTTTATATTGTTGTTGTTTGTGACAGTAATTGGCCCTATTATTATTATAACCAAATAACAAAAACAGATTTTATAATATTTTGTATTTTTAATATTTTTTTTCGTCGTTGTGAACGAGCAGGCCACGCCATTTTCATAACTACTGACGCCCACAGACATCCGCAGAGTTTATACCAAATTACTAATACATAATTAAATATTTTGTAGTGTTTATATTGTTGATATGCCTAAATAAATAAATAAATACCATACCGCGTTACCCTTCTTCCTCCTCCCACCTCCACCTCCATAGGCAACTGATTAGTTACACACCGCACGAAACGCGACAGCACAGCTGTCATTTCATGCCAGTATCGTGTAAGCGAGACGTGGTATCGCCCTAATTCGGCTATATGCATGTACGCAGCGTGGCACTACCTCTTACTAAAGTAATTATAATATTTTCAATCCCTAATATTACGATCAGATCGCCGCTCATGCTGGTCCGATTCGGCTGCTTTATAGCAGTGACACTACCTAGTAAGGTATAAATGGTCCTTATGTCAGATTAGCTGACCCGACAGACATTGTCTTGTCATTATTGGAAAACATGTTGTCATGGTAACGTGTAATGTTATGTGGCCCAATTGTCAAACCGTTGATACACATGTCGCGTTTCGTGCGGTGTGTAAGTAGCCGGTGGCCCATGGAGGTGGGAGTAGAAAGGAGGGCAGCGCATCTGTATAGCCTCTATGCGGATGTTTGTGGGCGTCGGTAGTCATGAAAATGGCTCCGGCTGCTCGTTTGCCCTCCTATATCAAAAAAAAAATACAGTACAATAGTGTATTTCAAGTCGAGATACCGACCGCGACTGCAGCATTATAACAAATATATTATTAATAAATATGAGTTACAATGATGTATTAGCTATATTATTGTAAAATTTATTCAAATCCATGTAGTAGTTTTCACGTGAAAGAGTAACAAACATCCATACATCCATCTATACATACAAACACCATACATCTATCCATACATACATATTAGTAGGCTTATAGCAATGAAAGCTGATATTATATGTGGCTCTATCATATAGCCATTTTCGCTTCGATATCTCTACAGTTACTATCTTCGGCAGACAACAGGATCCTAATTGAAGTATACAACTTCATTGCACCTAGCGTCAGAAATTCAATATAGGTATTTAGTATAAGCATAATTTAGTGTGTAGAGAGGATATATACTTAGTCTGGTCTTAAATACTGTTAGAATTAAAAATTTATTTTTTATTTTATTTATGAGTGCTGGTAGCCAACAAAAGACGTCAATAGCTGCTTAGCTGCTTTATACTATAACAAAAATTAGTAAGTATACATAAGTCATATAAAAAATTCACTTTATAGTTCCGCAACCAGGAGATTAGATTTTACACCAAGGTTTTGTCGTCGTCAGGGTCACTAATTGCCGGAGTAACTTGGAAAGACAGGTCCCTAGCTTAATACCTGCCCGCCACCAGTAGGTTCTGTTGCTGATAAATCCCACCATGGACAGCCGAAGACTCTCGCAATCATTATCGGCACGCCCAGTGCTGTGTCCGACATATCGCTTAGACTCACTCAGGGTTGATTGGAGGGATCATGATTGCATTTTCTGAGCAAAAAGTTTCCTTTTATTGAAAGTACTTTCATGATTCAATATTTTTTTCCCAAGATAACTCCCTATAAACCAATAATGTTTGAAACTTTATCGCTTCATAATTTCAGAATAAATATAGTACCCGCGCAATTTCCAGAAAACTCTTTAGGGTCGCTAAAATAAAACTCCAAAAACCAAGCCACATTACATCGAACGGCTTACAAATTCCTAAGGGATCTTATTAAACTTAACCCTTCAATATTTCTCAAACAATCCGAGGCAATATTACGTCCAATGAAAAAATCCCATTATGTTAACCCTTCGCAAAAGTAATATGAGCTTCTATATTCAGAGAGATGGTATAAATTACCCCGTGTCGGACATGCTTCATAAATATGTAACGGCCAGCATAAGTCCAGGGCTTCGATCTCAATATTATGTATTGGCATCTCGCAACCCGACAACTGGATATTGTAATTCTCGGTACACTTAGTCATTTTCGGGAGCAAATGCTAGACATGATCCCTAGTTCTTGTCTACTAAGTCAGGAACATAGTATCAACAATTTATACGAGAGTTTCTTCCATTATTAAGTTTTTATATATAAAAGGTTCACTGCCTATGTTAGACATGTCAGATCAAGATTATTTGTTATACTTTTAGTGTTATTAATTTATGTTTAATTTTTTGTTGTTTGTTTGTGCTATTTGTAATTGCAAATAAAGTTTTTATCTATCTAACTATCTACCTTTGTATTTTTTAGCAATATGGTCCATACAATCGGGGAGGCAACTCTCGCTGAATAAAGTAAAGTAACAGCTATGCTGTCGAGTTTCCTTCGGTGTGTTTCCCGTGGCCGTTTAAGAGGAAGAAGATGAAGGAGGGCAACGCCTCTGCATGACCTTGGTTGTGTGGATGTTTATATCGATAGTCATTGAAAAACTTGTACGGTTCGTTTGCTCCCCTAAAGCATCATCTTTACCATCATCATTTTCATCATCAATCTATTGCAGTCCAATGTTGGACATAGGCTTCTCCCATAGCACGTCACGGCTATCCTTCCCCATTGCCCACAGCTTAAAAAAAGATATTATAATCTTTTTATATCATGATATAAAAATGTGACTTTTTAAAGAAATTATTGCGTTTATTTTTAAAAGTATGTTCAGGTTAAACTGTCAAAGGCGGGTCGAGGGGCCGGGCCGTTTACGCCGCACCTGTTTCTTGCCCCTCGACTCGAGAAGATTCCCCTTTGAGAATTGTAAATCTTGGAGCGGGGAAACATATGTAGAGCGAACACATTCGGCTAATAGGGTATCCTGTCATAAAATGGAGGAGCATTGCATGTGTAGAGGTAGTACTTTACATACTAGTCGATAGTGTTAAAAATAGACATTGAAAAGTCAAACGAAATAGTTTTTATTATCTACGAGTTTTGCTAAGAGGTAGTGCCACGCTGCATGCCGGTATCTGGGAGGTACCTCTCGCTTACACGAGACCGGCGTAAAGTGACAGCTGTGCTGTCATGTTTCTTAAGTTTTCAGCCAGCCACTTCCGCCACTACGCCCATAGACATCCGCACAGAGGTTATACGGATGCGTCCTTCCTCCTCCCTTCCAAAGGACACCGGCTACTTACATTCTGACAAAGCGGCAGGTAATAATAATAATGTCGTCTAGCCGAACTTCGACTACAACTAACATTATAGAGACTAGTTAGAGCACATATCAAAGTGCTTGTACACCAAATGTCTTTCCAACTTCCCGACTACGAATTGTTATTAGAAAGAACACGGGCTTAGAAATTGTTGATAGAATCCTTAGGCGACTTAACATGTTATTAATACAGATACGAAACAAATATTTTTTAAAATTTTTTAATGGTAAGCATAGTGCTTGAGAAGGCTTTGAATTACAAATATTTATATTGGATACTCAACTGACTAGAGTGCGCGCAAGATAACTTTGCGCGCGGCCGAAATTGGAACTAACTCGTGTCCGCTGTCTTGTCGTTTACGTCAGGTGTATTGTATATTGCATATTTGACAGGTAATTATTAAGGCTGCTATAACAATTAAACTTCCCTCATTATCTGGATATGCTATTAACTTTTTTTTAGTAGATAATTATTAATATCACGCAAATATTAATAATGTACACTTACATAGTCATTGAGTTATATGTACTACTAGAGAAGACATCTCAACT
>LUGF01054897.1:20611-35684 GCA_001625245.1 Calycopis cecrops | reverse complement strand
ACCTTATTACACATACCCTCTTCAACCTGTATACTTGGGGGAGACATACACGAACTAAAATGTTATCATACCGAGTTACATAAATATTATTTTATGTTATACTAGACGCGCTTCGCAGTTTCACCCGCGACAATTTCGATAAAAGAAAAATAGAAAATCATCCCATGTCATCCCATGGGTACATTTTTTCGGGATAAAAAAATATATTAATCCAAGCTACCCTCTATTTGTGTGCCAAATTTCATTAGAATCGGTTCAGTAGTTTTTGCGTGAAGGAGTAACAAACAAACAAACATACAAGTAGGATAATATTTTTGATATGTTAGTCATAATGGTATCCTAAAACAGTAGCTTTAGAACGAGGAGGCAATTCAGTCTCACAATACCGCCGTAAGAGGCAGCTGTGCTCTCGCGATTCATACGATCTGTGATTCCGGTGGACCATTGATTGTGAAGGGAGAACATCTACAAATATATCTCTATGGGGATTCAAAAGGCTCCTCGTTTGTCCCCTATGATATAAGTAGACCTCCCCTAGAAGCCCCACCTCCTAGCGTGCTCTTGTTGAGAACAGTATTCCTAGGGATTTTGGTCCGACACGAACGGAAAGAGAGCATCAGCTTATTATGCTTACCAACTTGTAACAAGAGTATCACACAATACATTTCCTAAAACCGGACCGTTATTGGAGATTAAAATGCTAATAATAGATAAAAGTCCGACCCGGGAATCGAACCCTGGACTTAATGATATGTGTTTGAACAAACTTAGCACTAGAGCAAGTGTCGACTTACCAAGTGTAATATAAAATGTACACAAACTTTGAAAACCACATTTTGTCATCAACAGTTCTTACTTAAGGCTTATGTGACATATTTTATGAGTTTGTTCTCCTTAACTCTAACACTTCATCTTATATTATCTTGTTTTATGACATGTATAATATTTTAAATCTACACATAAAACTGTAGAAAAATTACGTCGGGCGTTGTAGAAAACTTACGTAAAAAATTACGTCAATTTTATCTGTTTCTTGTGCGGCTTTCACGCGAAAACTACTGGACGGATTTTGATGAAACTTTTCTGTTATATAAGTATTAGTCCTCGGTAACATTTAGGCTATAGTTAATCAACATATTACATAATACTGCAGTCGGTATCACGACTTGAAATACACTATTGTAGGGCAAATTATTGGATTGACAATTCGGGCACATAACATTACACGTTACCGTGACAATATCTTTTCTAATAATGACAACGGCTGTCGGGTCATCTAGTAAGTACTAAAATTCTCCAACTATTTTACAATAGTCTATTACTTCAATTTGTGCAAAGATGTTGCCACCAGTAGGTGTCATAATTCAATATAAATATTTCATTGGCTAATACAACAAATTTATTTAGACAATGATATATTAATATTGGAATTACAATTAAAATGATAAATGAATATGGGAAGGTAATTTACACAAAGAAACATACACCACACACCGCAATGCCAATGAATTGGTTGCTCCAAATTTCTAAATTTCCAATATTAAACTGGACTCTCGAATATTTAACAGAATAAAATGAAATTGCAAATAATCCACCTCGATAATCCAAATTCGCATCGGCCATATTGTGGATATTATACTCAAATCATAGCACGGTTAAAATGTAAGTAGTAGTAAGTAATTTTTGGGTTCCATTTAGTTTTTATTCTGGCAATTAACTTTTTTATTAAGCCAGCGTGTACTCTCTATCGAATTTTGTTTTTATTAAATTCTTTATAGTATAGATATGCATACGCGAAAACAAGTTATATTATACTTTAAACTAGCTGCGCCCCGCGGTTTCATCCGCGTAAAATTTTTTCGGGATAAAAAGTAAGTGTTAATCCATGTTACTCTCTATGTGTGTCCCAAATTTCATGAAAATCGGTTCAGCAGTTTTTGCGTGAAGGAGTAACAAACAAACAAACATACAAACTTTCATATTTATAATATTAGTAGGATCAATTTCGTTATTCACTACGAGAAATCTGCCCGCTTGCTGGAAGATAAGCGAGCGATTATTATTTACAACTTTACGTTTAGCTTGCGGTCAACCGCTGCACTGTCACATAGATTACGTACTGGATACAATATCACCGCGGCTAGCCGCTGCGCGGGTAAGCGCTTACTGCGAAAAGGCCCTTTTATTTGTAGAAAGACGACTTTGAAGTGATATGGATGAGATTATGTGAAGAGTAAGTCCCACATAATCTTAATACAATTAAGCGTCTATTACAATAAATTAGTAACTAAAATACTGTAATAAAATATACGAGATACTAAGAGGCCAAGCAGCACAGCAGCCTAATTGAGCCCGCACAGTCGTGTTACTTCTCGCCCATTTGAATTAAAATGGATAATTCACAAAAAATCTGAATACTAGGTACTTCCTAGTGGATTACTGTACCTCCCGCGGAATCAAAGGGGTACTTTCAAAGAATTTAAATGCGAACGTAATAATGATTCCGTAGACACCACTTCAGCACCAGTAACGGACTAATTAAGACGATGAAAAAATCTATCCGTAAACTAAAGAGGCATGTAATTAATGACTTTAATGAAGCAACTGCGTAGACATTGCACCACCATAATTACGGAGGAAGCCGCTTAATAACTAACCACAGTCACAAAGACGCACTTTAGCGTTGCCAGCAATTTATCAGCCAGGTAACACCGTGTTATTTATTAATGGAATTACTCCGGCAAACGGATTGCAGCCAAATTAATATTAACGATCCTTATCCATTAATTGAGGTATTAAAACCGAATCAATTTCTGTGTGTTTTTCATTTTAAACCTGGAGAATCTACTGCAATTTCGCTCTTGTGCCTATATCGTCACGTGCTATTTCTGCTTACAATAAATTTCGCATATTTAGCCGGTTAGATGTGAAATTATTTCCTCTTTAATGACCTCATGCTGTTATATTGTTATATAATGCCCAATTGCCTGCAGCGTTCTATTCAAAATTAAACGATTTACATATCTGTGATGTTTTGTTTTAATTTTAATCACAGCTGCGAATATAATAACGAACGTCCTACTCAATATTATATTATTAGATTATAATGTTTATATTTATATCTCATATTAGTAATAATTTACATCTCTCTTTACTGAAAATGTTTATAATCAGCGTGGCTGGTATTGCTGTTGGTTAATCTTAAACTTATTTTACTAGAATAATTTGTGACGAATAACTATGGATAAATAATTCAGTATCCCAAGCTATTTCTGTGAAATTATAGACATCAAGAGTGTCCAAAGACAGTGTCAACGTGGCGTGTTTATATGAAGAGAATAATAATTAATGTGGAGGAAGCCATACAAATCTGTAATGATTGTGAAGTCTGGCACTTAGTTCTCCCTGCATGGGATATGTAAGGAACCTGGAGAGCCTTTCACTTGCTTCCTCGAGAGCAAGTGGAGCTTTAGTCTTGCGCCTTATTTGTATAGCCTTGACTTCTTTTCTTCCCGTAATATATACAGTATGCCACAAATTCTTACGGTTTATATTTTTTTACTATTCAACATAATTTAAGGTATTGCTACTTTATATAATAATCATGTTAAAAATTATGTGAGATCACTAAAATTTTATTCATTTCTTTTAAATTTTCTGTCCGTAAATTTAAGGACCTTTACCCACTGCACGGTTGAACCTGCCATTACCCATAATCGCAGTACGATTGAAACCGCAAATAGTTGCGGATAGTTTGGGTCCTTATTTGTAGGATGTAATCTATGCGATAGCGGTTCACCGTAAGCTCAGCGGAAAGGGTATATTACAACTCATCTCGTCTTCAAGGAAGCGGGCAGTCGCCAAGAAGCGCATAAATTAATTTTATGTATATTTTTATTTTCAAAAACTGTAAACTAAAATAGTAATGGTGCAAAGAGTTAAAAAAAATCTTTTTTTGATATACATGAAACAAATATAAATGAAAAAAGTATCATAATTTCTCATGATTCCGTGCACAACGAAAACAAAAAATGAATGGAGTCGTCATAATTTATGTTATAAAGCATTTGATATAAACAGCGTGCGAGATATGGCACACGCTAGCGCCAAGAAAGCTTTCCAATTACATAAGCATACGACTGAAAGTGCTTTCAACGAACTTCACCTGCTCGGCGCATTCTTTGGAGAGTCTCAAACTTATGAAGAGCACATTAAGCCCTACAACTAAAATTCATTTGAATGCAGCCCAAATTTCCTTGCCAAGATGAATTTATATTTAGAAGTTTGTTTAACACACCTTCGTTAACACGTACGCTGTTGTTTTGTGCAAATAAATTGTTTTAATTGTGCTTTAATGTGAAGTTTTGAGCTGTACCAGCTGTACGTCAAAAGAGTAGGTCATGCATTGAGCAATTTAAAAAAGTACAGAATACCTGGGTTATGTATTATTTTCTTAATATACAAGGTTGGATCATGCAAATGCATTAAATGAAACCACATATTTAGTGTATCATTCCAATTTAAATTTCAATTCATTCTCACGACTCGACCGGGGAGAATGCCGCTTACACGAGATCGGCGTCAAGTGACAGCTGTACTGTGTGGATGTCTATGGGTGTCGGCAGTCATTAAAATGGCTCTGAGTGTTCATTTGCCTCCTTATACTATGTAAAAAAAATAATTATGAAGTTTAGTTAGATAAAAAAACAAATCTTATAAAAATATTTGTACATTTTAAAGCAACGGAATTTATAAAAAGTAAAGCATTCCAGTGCTAAAGTGAGCGAAAATATAAAACTTCGATATAAAACATCGTCCGAGAATATTCAAATTCTTGTTTAAGATTTAGTGCCGCTTACATCGTCTCAATGCTGAAATATGTTGGAGTCATAATTTTTATTTTCAATATCCCCACAGCTCCAAGTGGTCGATGTTAAAATGTCCTCAAATGGATCACAGCTTGAAATTGTGGAATATTAAACAATGTATTCTGTGATTTATGAATAAATTTAAATACTTGTAACAGCGATAAATTTTGTTTGAAATTTGGTGTTTATATTCTATCTGTCCCGACCTTTGTTGTCCGGTCAAGTTTGCAATAATGTCGTCATGGCAACATGTAACGTTGGTGGATCATTTCAAATAGAACGATTCACAGATTATTAGGAACCTTATCGAGAACAAAACTCCTTAACTAATAGACTCTACAAGTCGTGTTAACATTGAATCGACATGTGACGTCACCACTACATGAAACTTGCGCCGACACGTCACAGGTAAACATCCAAACGCGAAACGTCGCCAGGATCCGGTCCCGACTCGACTGATGTTTCCGATGCATGCAAATTACGAGGCGTCCGTTCGAAATTGAACCCTCCCCGCCGATGATAGAGGTGACATTGCCTCGCGCTCAGTTTCAGGTCAACCGACAGCCATGTGAATTCTGACACGAGGATGTTGGAAGTTTGTGTTAATGTTGTTTTGTTGGAGACGTTACGTGTTCTTGATGAGAATGGGCTTTGTGTTAATTCCTGTTTGTGATGAATGTCTTCTAACTTGATAAAGTGTTTTGAGAGGTCAATCGTAATTTGGTTTTGTAATCAAATATAAGATGCGAGGATGGGGTTACAAATCCGTTGTTTTAGGCTTTATTTTTTAACTCTGTTTTTGCAAAAAATAAAATATAATGTCGCTTCAATGTCTTCAATCTACCAAAGATTCAATGTCTTCAGAGATATTTCAATGTCTTCAATCTATCAAAAACATTTTTGTCAAACCCAGAGAAATAGGCATCCGTTTCGGCTATCGCTTATTCATTGGATGACAATCTTTGCTCACCGAATATTTTTTTGTTTGGAGAGAAAAAAGTGTGGCAGGTTTTAGGTAAATAAGGTAATAAGAATTTTATCACTCAAAAACTAGAGAATTTATTTCGATGAAATTGCGCAGAGTAAAGCCTGGAATAAAATAAGATTACTTTTATTGACACATTTTATATTTATGTATTATAATATACGGCCCTAGTCCCACACTTCTACTTTTTTACAAGTCTCTCTACTTTGTCTACTTTTAACGATGTTGTTTTTATTATCACTACATAGTATCAAACAAAGACGCTTGTCACTGTCTATATATCTGTATGCTTAGATCTTTTAAATTACTCAACAGATTATGATGGGTATTTTTTTGATAGATAGAGTGATGCATGAGGAAGATTTAAATGTATAATCCATTTTTGAAGGCCGAAATTCTGTTGCGCGTGTGTGTGTGGGTGGGAAGCTAGAATACAATATGTAACAAAAACCCTGTTGTTCCTTTTAAACATGTATGTAACATTATATACGTAGAGGTATAACCATTACTGGAAATCATACTTCGATAAAACCAAATATTGGCCGAATACCAACTGTAATTACAAGATTGATTAATATCGACATATTTTTTTTAATGTCGATAATCTTCGCACAAGTACCTATTACGACACAGGTGATTGTCACGTGACAAGTTCATGACCTAGGGGTCAACGACATGTACGTGGAAACAATCACGAACGAAGCTGACGCTGACCAGCTGGGCGGCGATGGCAAACTGTCACTGTTCGCCATTGATAAGCTGCCTGCGATAGGACTTCGCCATTGTTAAGGCGATGCAGGGGTACAGAACATTTTATTTTACGATAAGCGATAATATTATAAGGGTTTAATATTTATTTCAAAATATATTTTAAGTTGAACAGTAGAGGAGTACTAAATAAGATGCATTTTTACAATTGAACGTCGATTATAATTATATCCCTGGCAGGAACAACAGGGCTTTTTATTACGAACTGTATATTTACCTTTTTACTCGTATTTCATACTAAAATATTTAAGCACTAATTAAAGTAATGGGCCTGAAGTGACGTAGCTGTTGGCAAAATATAGAAGTTAAATTATAAATGAAAGCACATTTTATGCAAGTTTTGTTGCAAACTAAAGCTCTATTATTTTCATGAAACAAACGAACACTTTAGGGCTTTTAAAATTCTGTTCATAGGCACTAAGTTTGTAAATTAATTATACATATTTTACGTTTCTCTTCCATTTTGCATTGCGCTAACAGTAGGTAACTAAATGATATTGTTAAAATAAGCAATTTAAAGACAATCTATGAACTCCAATTTGCTTTGTTTGAAAAAATAATCAATAAACATAGACATACAATCATTAGATCCATTATTATTAATAATTATCCTGGAGCCTTTTTTTAATTTTTTTCCGTGTTACTTCGTTTCTGTTAGTGTGTTAGGTAGCCTTATAAGTTATAAGACCATATAAGTTATAAGACCTTATAAGTTATAAGACCATTTAAGATAAAAGACCTTATAAGTTATAAGACCTTATAAGGCATAAGACCTTATTAGTTATAAGACATTTTAATAATATAAACTGTAATAATATGTTGTAAGTTATTACATAATATTACAGTTCATATTCCACTTCAATAAAGTCGCTATTCAGCAGTGGAATAATTTTTCAAATCTGACCAGTATTTCCTGGGATTTTCGCTTTCAACAATACAAACTCTTCAGCTCCATAATATTAAGTAAAGATTCAAATTAAAGCCAATATTATTTCGAAGCTAGAATTTCTAACCTCGTAGAAATATCTATCGCAGTCCACAATATCGATTTAGGAAGTTCCGAATGCAAATAATTGAAGATGAGCTGTCCAAGTCTGGGTCGGTGCCAGACTGCCACCGTTATATTGGACGTCCAGTAATCCTTTCGTTCAACGCAAGACCAACGACCAGAGACAAAGACGGAATAAACCGAATATTGACTTGGATAAATATTCTTATATTTATTAATGAAATTCACGAAGGTATCTCACTAATATTATGATGCGAAAGTTTGTCATTCTTTCACGCAAAAACTTGTAACCCAATGTTTCACATTTGTTATTGGATTCGCTCTACTTAGGCCTCTTTTATTGAGCCAGCTCTTCCAATTTTCTGACTTTGATTTTAAATAGCATAGCTCCCCTCAAGTTTCTCCTACGCGTACTGTTTTGGAGAGCAGAAACGAGTGCGCAGAGCCTTTTAATGTCTGCTTACGTACCTAATCTTTCGCGCAAATAGAAGCTGAGTTGACTTATACTTATCTAATCACAACCAAAGGGGTTGAGAACTCAAAAATTTGCAGTAAAAGCGTATCCATAATTTGGCGCCTCTATTTTATTCAACACAAATATGTAAAGATCGCGATTCTCTCAGCCAACCTCATTAAGAGACTGTCGTGAAGACGTCACACCGTGAAGACAAGCCGACCTAAGAGCTGGAGCTATCACTCCAATCGTGACACTCCAAGTCCTTTGAAATTCAGACACTAATCTAATGGTATGCAAAATGTACCGATGAATATAATTAAAATACAGACTGAATGTTATTAATTTTTAACGTGTCGAGTCACTAGTCTATGCGACTATGCTGGTATTTTAGCGTTTTGAACAGTTTCACTTTAATTTTTTTATATTAAAACAGTAACAGTTTGAATCTAATTATAAGTTTTAAAAAACTGTTACCGTGATTAAATTTCAGAATGGCATAAAATATAGGCTGCGTTGCCGTTCAATTAATTAGTAAAACATAAGGCGATGTATCTTACAAATACACGACTGTCAAAATAGTTTAAAGAAGGTAAAACAGATACTTTATAAGTGTTACAGAAATTATTTTGTAATAGTCTGAATATGAAAATGTTAGCTAAGTTGTTGTATGTTTTTCAGTCCATGCTAGTAACTGTATCGCAAGGAGCAAATCGCAAACGTCCAATTCCTTTTTGTATTAGCATGCAAGTTAGTAAGTAGGACTAGGGTGACAGTAACACCGTTCCCCTAAACGCGAAAAACAAACTTATCCATACTTTTTTAGCTTGTGAGCGAAAAGAACCACTCAAATCGTGCCATCAGAGTATTTTGCAATGGAGTAATGACTATATAGGTATTGCCAAGTTTTTTTTGTTTGCTTTATCAAATATTGTGTCAAATCAACATAGCTCTTATTTCGTGTAAGAATATTGGAACTGTATTGTGTAACTTAGACTCGAATAAAGATTTTCTATTCCATTCTAAGTGAAATATTGTAGCGATGTACATAATTGAAATACAAGCCGAATATAATTTAGCCTCGAAGTTTTAATGAGTCGAGTCACAAGTCACTACTGTATCGCAATGAGTTAAGCCCAAACGTCCAATATCTTCGCTTGGCCGCTGGCCAACTTTTAATGAAGTGCCGGCAAATTTAATTCGTAGTGGAATAAATAATGAGGATAATCACATAGCTCGTATGTTTTACTCGCGCGGCTTAGCGCTGGCGACTACATATTAAAAATTATTTCGCTTAATGAAACGTGTGCGAGATTTATGGGCGCAATTTGTGTTCGTGTTTTGTTATTATGGCTGATAATTTTTGTGACTGACCACTGCATGTAGGTGGGTAACTTGATCTAATTGTGTTCTATAGATAACGGAGGCTCGATTTAATAACAGCTACCACATAAAGGTTGTTGTTAGTAACCATAATGGCTATCCGCTATCTCACAAAGGCGGTTGTTAGCAACCATGGTGGCTATCCGCTACCTCACAAAGGCGGTTGTTAGCAACCGTGGAGACTGTCCGCTCCCTCACAAAGACGGTTGTTAGCAACCATGGTGGCTCTCCGCTACCTCACACAGGCGGTTGTTAGCAACCATGGGGGCTATACTCTACCTCATAAAGGCGGTTGTGTCGCTGACAGTTGTAGTTCTCGCCCCGCTATGGACCCTTATCCGGTGAAAGCTTCAATAGATGTCATTTATCGAAGAAAAATAAAATTTAAAATTAAAATTAGTTTTTCATATCGGATGCGAATCTCAGGCTATAACGGAAATGACGTTGATGAAAAAAAAATGTGTTCTTTAGACAACAGAACTGAAGTAAAACTTAATTATTAATTTTCATTACTGTAGTTCTAATGAAATAACATGTCATAAGATATATATATATTTTAAATACAAAAATGTTTCACTTATATTGAATTAGAATGACAAATTCCATAGTCATCATGTGCAGTCATTTATAATTACCACGTTTATGACTTTAATAGGCTGGGGGGAGAGTCCGATATAGAAATCAATTAAATTTCTGCGACAAGAAAATTCAGTAGTTTTAAAATTCAACATTACACAGACTATTGTGTGTTGTGTTTCATATAAACACCGGGGTTTTAAAGATTATGTCAATATTATGAAGAAGTAATACATTTATCAAGCAAACAACGTCCTACATAAAAAACAAAATTGACTATAATAAATAACTAACTCACTTAATATTTCCGAACTATTCAACAACTTGAAAAAGAATAAAAGTGTCCTATGAGCTCTGCGATTCCATAAAATAAATTACTTTTTAACCCTTACTTACCACGTTACTGGATCTTCTGTAAATTTGAATTTGAGGTACTAATGAAAGATCGTCACTACAGCTACAAGACCCCATCTAAATGTGATCCCTACTGTCAAAATCAGCTGACAATGTAGTCTCAAAAACCTCTTTAGTTATGAACAGGGCATGTTTGAAAGCCTCGCACGCTATTCACACTTAATTACCCATCCCTCATTTCAGAATACCGCATTAAACCAGCTTTGATAGTAGAAGTGATACTCAATATAGGAACACGGGCTCGACACTGTCACTTCATACATAGTGTTCAAATTAATTGCGTTTTGAAACAACGCAAGATCAGCACTTGGAAAGCAAAGCCAGCGCGTTGAAATCGACCCTCATTGATGCGTTGACGTGCAGAGATGCGGTAACTGACGCTAGGCAACGCTAGTTGAAGCGTTGTATCGATTGCAATTCGTGTCAGCTTCGACATTCAGATATTTAGGCGAAAATAATTATTTATAATATTATTTATTCAATTTACCTACATTTTTAACTAGAAAACAGTCGAATAGATCAATAAGAGGTAGTGAACCACTGCATGCTTGCATGCAGCCGAATAGCGCCAGTGCGACCGGGGAGGTACCTCTCGCTTACACGAGACCGGCGTAAAGTGACAGCTGTGCTATCGCGTTTCATGCGGTGTGTACGTAGCCGGTGGCCCATGGAGGTGGGAGGAGAAAGGGGGTAGCGCATCTGCATAGCTACTATGCGAATGTCTATGGGCGTCGGTAGTCGAAAATGCCTCCGACTGCTCGTTGCCCCCTATACCATTTAAAAAAAATAGTGTTAGGGACATCAGAGGTTTATAAATAACAGTCAACTAAAGTCCTTTGTAAGTTATTTTGTCCTCTTAAGAGGGTTATCGGTAAAAAGTGCCCAAACTGAGTTTTTTTAAGGCAAATTACTCGTAAATAAAAATAATCTATTGAAGATCAACTTTGGTTCCGCATAGCACAAATATTTTTTATTGACTTAAACAATAAAAATATTTGTGAGCTTATAAATGACTTACATGGCGTAATTCAATAGTAACTTTGAAATTAATTTAAATAAAATCTAACAGAATAATGTTTATTTTTTTGGTGATTTTATTAATCGAATATCGTGTTAATAAATGAGTAAATTTCTGAAGTTGTTCCACATTTATTATCATGAGAAAAATGATGTTTTATTTTGGCAAAATTTAAGTTACAAAAATATTTTTTTTGCCGAGTTTAATGAAATCAATTTACTTTTCTATTGTATAAACAACCTATAGCAGTATATTTCCTAATAGTAGGTTTCGAAAATCAATCTTTTCGAAAACATGAGTTCCAAATATACCTTTTTTTCGTAAATAATAATAATTTTCAATTTATAAACTTTACAGATTCTATAAAAATATTTGTGCTATGCGGAACCAAAGTTGATCTTTAATAGATTATTTCTATTTACGAGTAATTTGCCTTCAAAATACTCAATTTCGGCACTTTTTACCGATAACCCTCTTAAAGAAAACGTGTGACCCAGGTTTCGGTTACGTGAGTTAAGCCCTGACCACGTGTACGTTTATAAAGTCTCAGACTTTCCAAAAGCGACCCCCGCTCACGCACTTTACTGTCTTCCCAAAACTTTATTTTACACATAAATTCTTATATTTATGCCGATATAATAGAATTACTTTTTTACGGTTTTCACCCAGACTTTCCTGTCGCACACCCGCAATAAAATTCCAAACGAAACGTAAAACAATATTAGAACTAGCAATAACTCCTTGCCTTCTAAAGTTTTAAAACAAAAATGTTATAGTACAGCTTGAGTTGGTATCCATCAATTATATACCGGACAGCATGGGGCAGAGACCAAAATAAGAGAGAGAAGCTCAGCTGGTAGGTCCTTCATCCGTCGCTCTGAATCAGCAGACAGTGGCGTGGATTTGGGCGACTGGCATGGCGTGCTCCTTTGGAATATTGGAGCCAGGGGTCAGGATGAGAACCGGACCCCATTACACGATTCCGACGTCATAGTAGGTACTGTTCAAAAACCGGACAGTCGCAGTTTTTTAAATTATTTTACAACTCCGACGTTTCAGAAACAATCATCACTTCTGGACAAAATCCGTTAAAGTCGTTGAATTAAAAAGGTTTTCTTTCAATAACCAGGTAAGGGTAAAAAAGGAAATAACAAACATCAGTTCGTTCAATTCGAAACATTTAGAGTTTGTGGGCTATCACTTTGTTAGTCGCATTAGAAGTGGGCAATGCTTTACCGCATTTGTGGAACAAAGAGAAATGCGAGAAAAATGTACCGTCTGCCAGTCGGCAAGTGGGACACGCACAAAGCGAACACACGCCTTTGACGAGATTGAAATGCGCCGATATTGCTGTCCCTACAGCGAGTGCACCTTATAAAACATTGATTCCTCTTTACTTTTATTCGACTTTACAGTAGTGATGTTTTTATTGCGTAGATATGATGTCTATGCTCAATACTAAAGCCCAAACTACTTTGGGCTTGCGTAGCCCAAACTACTTTGGACATCTGTCAACTACTTGACAGATTTTAGCGTATAAGGATTAAGGCGTCGTTAAATTCGTGATGATAATGGAAGAGATATCAAATAATAAAGTACCTAACATTAAAATACCTTTTAAGCCCGCTTTTCGACTTTAATGGTAATTTATTTGTCTATGCGTCATCTAATCAATAAGCGTTCTATTCAATTTTGAGAACCAATTAACATATTGGTATCATATATACACGTATATTATGACTCGATTCCGTGAAAATATTGGGGTAAAAGTAAACGTATAGGTACTCGCTTTAATACTTACCAGTCGTGTCTTTAAATATAATAAACTGGATATATTGCGTCGTTTTACTTGGACCAAAAATATCGTGGCACCAAACAGGAGTGAAATATTTATTACAGTGCGTAATGTGTGAATGTGGTGTGAATGCTATCCGCACGAAAAACATATAGATACGACACGGTCGTTTGTTCAAACATAAAAATATACCGATTATATAAAACATGTAGCTTATGTAAGAACTTTACTTTAACCTTATAATATAATTAAAGTTTTCTAATAATATAAATTATTAAATTACCTTTTAATTGCCTTTTTACGATCATAAACGCGGATGAATCCCACTAATATTATAAATGTGAAAGTTTGTGTTTGTTTGTTTGTTACTCCTTCACGCAAAAACTGCTGAACCGGTTTTCATGAAATTGGGCACACACATAGAGAGTAACTTGGATTAACACATAGGATAGCTTTTATCTCGATGTTTCTATGGGATGCCATGGGATCTAAATTTAAGCGGTTGAAACCGCGGGGCGCAGCTAGTATTAATATAAATTCAAGAAGCAATATCTCATCGATTGTCCGACGTCCGAGAGTCACAATATTAATGAAGTATCAGGCCACCTCCGGTTTCTCCCGTGTGAGTTTACGAGCTTCCATCTTATACACTGATCTCTATATTACATGGATATCCGAAATTTCGGTTCGCCATTGATGCTATATAAACAATTATTGCTACATCTAATTGCTGACGAATAAATTAAATTATTATTCGGTTCTTGGCAGTTCAATAAATATTTTAAATGTAAACCACAAGCGCGATACAGTTCGTGAAAAACGATAAGCGCTATATGCTCTCAGTAGAATCCAATACTTAAGAAATTTAATTTATGCTATACGTATACATATCGGCCAATAATAAGCTTCAAAGAATATAATATTTTTATTCAGAAATATATCAACTACTAACAGTTACTTACTGCACTATTAATTAAAAAAAATAAACAAGCAATAAAATGAGAATGTAATAAACCCTCACAAACTTTTCATATTATTTACATTAAATAGAGCCGGTATCTTTGCATTATAGAGATCAGTGACGTCACCGTCGCGGTGCTAAGTTAGGGAGTCTACGTTTGTCACCATGACAGACAGGACTGTCCGGAGGACACGTCCTAGTAAATTGCCGGGCTCGCTCTACACCGGATACCGGATATTATCTTGGTTAGATTGAGTTATGGCTTTCATAATTTTCGGACGCCGACTAAGCAATCCGACATAAATTGGCGGTTTCAAATTTAAACTAATTGCACGCGCTAAGTTAAATATATATTTACTATGTTAAATATTTCTCAATATATTATAGTGGTTAAAGTGTTTATAGACGTATTGCTTGAATTTGGGCGTCACTCACACTCACTTAATAAAGAGGAAAAGTTATGGAAGCTGTTACATTATGTACAATGTGATACACCGGATGACCTAAGTTATTGGGTAAAAGATCAACATAATTGCTAAGGTTTTAGAAGTCTACCAGTATAGTTACTCCTCAAAAAGAACCTTTTTAGGTTTTCTAAGTAGTCCTATTGTCTGAACTTCAAGGAAACTTAAAAGGAAGACCACACCATCTGGTGATCTACAATCATGAAAATGAAATGTGATCTTGTTCATTTATAAAATAAAAAAACCCATTAGAAACTTCTACATAGGTACTTTTAGTTTAATATACAATGTACTACTACGTTTAATATGTTTATCTACACTAATGTTGTAACATTCTACTTATGTTTTCAATACTTGACTTATAATAACTACTGTTAT
>LUGF01054895.1:145155-172037 GCA_001625245.1 Calycopis cecrops | reverse complement strand
TTTCATGCAATTGAAGGTAACATAACTTTAGGTAACATAAGGTGACGCCTCGTTTGTAAGTATGGAACATAAGGCTAATTAAGTTAGAGAAATACTGCATGATGTGCTCAAGCCAAAGATTTGGGTTAGACTTGCTGATTGATTTATTATTATCTATACAATAACATGTGGAATAGATTCATTTTTCCTCGCATGGAAGCCCATTTCTTGAAATGTAAAATGAATTGTCTCATTCAAAAAGATGTAACAAATTGAATTTAAATGTACTCATACCAAAGAATCTGGCCTTTTAATTCAATAGGTATATAATAAACTAAAGTTTAAAAAATTTCAAATTTTTTACAATAACGAAGAGGTTCATAAAGTGTATTGAAATGCATTCAACGCTCCAGTCTGTATCTCGTACAACGACACTATTGTAGGTACTCTTTAAAAAAGGTATAATTGAAGCGTTAAAAAATAAAATGATTATTTTCTTTTTAGATCAGGGGTTATCCCGTGGGAGTTGACTACCGTCGCTCAATGAACGTCGTTTTAAATCTGTTGAATATCTTCCGACACTCCCATATTTTCGTATCTACGTGTCTTTTTATCAAGTTGAAGTTTGTGGCAAATATTGAAGCAGAGAAAAATCTTGCTCACTGTCGTCTATGTACATACTTTGACGATGTCAGAGTAGGTACCACTCACAATTTAACCGTTTTGATTGAGTAGGTACATTTGTACAATTTAAAATATAATTGTAGATGAATAACTTAACGGTGAATTGCGATTTTGATGATGAAAGACTGAATAGCAGTTCCAAATTTTCGTTGATTTACGATCTACTGTTGACATCTCGCGTCCTCATATTAATATTTTGCTTATGATTTATATCGTACCAGCCGGCTGTGAGTTTTATATTATAACACAAGGGACCAACGAACGGCAAGGAAAAAAATATATATTACACACATGACCTACCTACATATGAGAACGACTATTACACAGATGATTATGCTACCAATAAAAAACAGCGAAGTAAACCGAGGAGCAGTACATAATTTATACTCGTCATTTGACTCAACTGTTTTGTAGCGTCAGAAACACATACAAACTTTATATATCTTTATCATTGGATACGACTTAGAGTTATACATCTATGATTCAAATGGAGATAAACTACTTAATATGACTGCTACTGCTATTGCTAACTTCCCTACTTTCATTCAAGTAATATTGCTCAGGGCGTCATATCCAATAGCTCGTTTGGCCCCGTATTCTATAAAATAAAGTAGTTGATTAAAAGCACACAAAACCAAACCACTATAAATATTTAAAAAAATCAATGAACGAAATACGACTCGTAAATGTAGCTCATAGCTCAACATAGAGGTTTATGCATCAAAATGTACCTCCCGATAATAGGGCCTTTAGATTTGTAGCACTGACACATGGACGACTATGTGACCCTATGAGGGTTCTGTATTTATCTTTTGAGGTACAGAATCTGAAATAAAACGCAACAACCACATCTTAAACAGATACCGAAATTTCCTCGTCCAGCAAACTCTTTGGTAATCGCTGAGCCAGAGGAGTCACAGGATCCGTCAAAGTCGTTCTGGCTCGGTTTTTTTCACTTAAAATTCATTTTACTTTCAGCCAAAGAAAATGTAACTAATTAAAAATTAAGCAAACGTCTTCTGATCCCTAGAAGAGCGTGAAGTCTTTATAATTCCAAGTCTAATTACTTTTACCCAAATTAACTTCATTAATTCTACGATTTTGAGGGGATAATGTCCAACTCCATCTCCAGGTAAGCCTTCGATGACTGATGCTGATTGTCTTGATTTTCTTAGGTCGCCTTGGCGTAAATAAAATTGTGCAATGTGACGCCGGAACATGAGCTGATCCATTGCATTATCACTACACATTACGTGTAAACGCCAAGCATTTGAAACAGCCATATCTATCATATATGTGGTCAAGCTATACAAGCTAATGGCCCGATAACAAAATGAAATATCTCCGGTCAATACGTACGAGGTGTGGACACAAGTGTAGCTGGTTACCACGCCCGTGCTAATTGTCTGGAGCGGCGTGTAGCCGAGCAAACACGCGGCACCGGCGCGTAGGAGGGGCGCCCGATATGAAATATTATCACACGATAAAATATTTATTGAAGGTACTAGAGAAAACGTTTTAAAACCCATAAAGTAACTACAAAAATGTGTAACAAACGCGAAAGTTTGAAACAAGTAATATTATTGTATTTATTATTAAAAAATATGTAAGGCCCTATTATGGCATACCCTATTAAGGCAGCAAAGAACGTGTGTCAAAACCAAGTCGAAATTGATGTTCAAAGTTTATATGGAGGAATCAGAAGCAATAGCTAATTTGAAATTAGTCGTTAGGGATGTACAAACGGACGCGTCTAGATTCCTACACATAGGATCTAGAGGAATTATGTCGACGGCGCAGTCTAGGAAAATTTAATTAAATCGATCAACTCACTGATTGCTGAATCTCATCGGAATTATTCGACGCCGATGAGTTTCTTCAAGTATTTTGATAAAACAACATTAATATTTCAACATATTTAAGTATAAAAACTTAAAACAAGCCTTCGTACAACTAATACCTAATCTCAGTGACACAAAATTGAATACAAAAATATAACATCTTTTATCATAAAAAGATAAAACTGGACGCGGGAAAAGATTTTCACTCAACAAATTGATGACATAATAAAGTCTGGTAATGAAATCGAATTCAATTTTAGCGTCAAACAAAACGGATAAAGGAAAGAAAGGAAAAGTAAAAGTTTGGAATCAGTTGAAAAAAGAAAGTTTTATAAGGTCCGACACTAACATGAATTCAGATTAATTTAGTAATTATTCATAACATACGGGTAGTAATTAAACGAGTGACTGTAAATTAAAATTTGAGGTATCCCTACGGGTGCCTTCAGCCGCTATAATTGGAGAATCCCAGATTTAAAAGCAATAGGATCCCTCCAGTGGTAAGTTGGCCTCGATAAAAAAGCCAGACTTCTCCTCCTTGAGGACTGTCCGGCTGCCTTTGATCAGTCCTTACTACGACGTCGGAATCGTGCAATGTGGTCAGGTTCCCGTCCTGAACCCTGGCACCCATGCCACCAATTCATCCGATCGATTTAAGCGGATTAAAAAGTCCGTGCACAAAAATCCCTCGCCTGCGCAGTCCTTAAATTATTTCAGTTTTGCTAAAAAGACGTAGTTCTGGGGGCTCGAGGATCTTCGACTACTACTTGAATACAGAACGCTAAAAACATTTGTATAGATAATTATTTTAAGGAAATGTCGGTAATTATCGCTGTTTTTTTAGTAAGTATTTCGTACATACGATTCGATATTCAAGAAACTTTAATTCCAACATACTTCACTATTAGAAGTAAAATAGCTGAACGCACTGTAAATAATGAAAATAATACTTATTGAAAGTATAACTTTATCCCTGTTGTAGACTGTATATTAGCAAGCGAACTACAAAATCATTAGGATACGAAGGGAATTTTAAGTTACAATCGGCCGGCTCGCATAGCTAACCGGTTTGCTACGTTGGAGAGGCGTAAGACACAAAATTCATTATTCGCATAGATTTAGTAGTTAAGAGGGTTATCGGTAAAAAGTGCCGAAATTGAGTATTTTGAAGGCAAATTACTCGTAAATGGAAATAATCTATTAAAGATCAACTTTGGTTTCGCATAGCACAAATATTTTTATAGGATCTGTAAAGTTTATAAATTGAAAATTATTATTATTTACAAAGAAAAAGGTATATTTGAGACTCATGTATTCGAAAAGACTGATTTTCGAAATGAAATTACGAATATAAGCAGTGGATTGTGGATACCTCAAAAATACCTGAGCTATTCGTGCAATATATATTGATTATGATATACTGTAAAGAGCAATTTTTAAGCAAGCTGATAGAATTTATAATAAAAGTAATTTGTAAGAAGTAATCTTATACATATTATAAAAATAAGTCGCCCGGCCGCGTCTTTCTATCTGTTTGAACACTAAGGTAACAGTTATATAAAAATATTATACATATTTTAAATTATACATACTATCTTTATGCATTTATGACAGTTTACAACGAAATATTACGACGACGGCGATAGTGGCCCCGTGTGTATCTAAATCAATTTCGTGCTGCTCCGCTCTTCACACCAATCAGTCAGTATTGTAAATGAAATTGCCGATCAACCATTTACATGTGAAAAATGAAATAAAGTTGAACCAATATAGTTAAAAATATTTTATTATATGATATATCAGTTGGGATGCTTCTTTACTTTCAAATCAAATCAATTTATTCATTTGTAAACATAGGTACATTACAGACGGAACAACAAATTGCATATAGCAACTCTTTGTTTGGCCATTAACGGCATACAAATAATATTGAAAACAATTTTTATACATTACTATTATTTAATAAATTATTAATCTAATTATTATTATTATATTTATATATTTCTCACTGAAAAACATATTACATCCCAGTTGCTGGATCTGTCTCCTTTCAATATGGGAAGTTATTTGAAAATTGAAACTTTGCAAGAGGGCAGATACTTAATTACTTTCACACATACCAATTGCACATACAATTAAGGACAACATTGTAACATAGCTTGACATTATGCACTTTTAGTAGCAGTTAATTCTGAAACATAACATAAAATAAAACTTCACAGTCTGTGTAAATGCAAATTTATTTATATGTAATTGAGGTCTATATACGGTTCTAAATTTGTTTTAATGAAAAAGTAGAGCATTGGAGAGTTAACAGAAAGTCTCTCAAAATTCTCTGCTAGTTGAAAAAAATCTGCAAATGCATAGCGAGGATGTTTGCGGTTTATTATAAGTTAAGTATTTTTAAATGCACATTGCAATATTTATACATAAAGCTTTATTTTATTATTTAATATTATTGTGAAATATAAGGAATTTAAATGACTATCATATTGTTGTAGTCAGTGGAAATTATTCGTGTTTTGTTTTATTAACCTATTTGTAACAAACTTTATTTTACTAATGGTAACATAATGATAGATGATTACACAGGCCTGCAAATATTTTTTTTTAATGCATCTCTGTATCTATGGTTGATATAGTAGGTAATGTACGGTATATTGGCACAAAGCGGTCGCAACATATCATTATATGAGGTTACTATAACGTAACATTGTAGACACAACGGTGTCAATTTGGTTTACTATGCTAGTAATATAGTGACATAATTCACCGCTTTATTACGGAATCGTTTTTTTAGAAATACCAAGTTTAATATCAGGCAATTGATTATCAAGATTTTCGGTAAGAAAATGTGGAGGAGTAGATCCTTGTTTTGTATATTCAAGAACAGGGATGTTGTGTGGGTCGTGAGCCCTACTGATACTGATCGTGGCCTGCATCTGGCCTTCGGGCCAAATCAATATGGCCAGAGATCACAATATATTATAGATAGAAAAAATCCCATCAACAAGCTTTTTATTTTTAGCTGTCATATTGAGTTTCACACCCCTGTTCTAGAAAGAATTTGATGAGATTTGTTTGAAATAAAATGACCTATTGATGGACATTTATAAAGTAGAGATCTATATTTGCCTTTTACAATAAAGTAGCGAACTAAAACGACATTTTGTCTTTAGAGTTGCTTGAAGCGCCATCTATTATCGAAGTGCCAAACAAAGTCGAGGGAAATGTGAAGAAAAAAAGGCGACGCGGGAAATCTAAAAGAAAAATTGTTAAACCTTTTATAAAAATACCATGGCAAGATCGGCGTAACAACGATAACCCTAAAAGGAAAAATAGATTCCGTAAAATGGTATTATCGAAGACGCAAGCACCATTTAACAACAACCAATTTTTAATGGAAATCCGACAACTGACAGCTGTGACAGCGTTCAGTCCGGTGTGTAAGTAGCCGAGCCATGGAGGACGTCAACGCATCTGTATGTGTGCGTTATGACCTGCAAATCACTCTCTATGCGGATGTCTATGGGCGACAGTAGTGAAATGTCTTTATACTATTTAAAAAAATTCATTCGACGCGAGCTGGCGCTCCCACCGTACGCCGGTCACGCGATGCCCCCATCTCGCCGTCTCAACTGTAATTATTGTTATCCAACGTCCCCTTGTAATGCCCGTACCTATCTGTTACGTACACTCCATCATCATCATTATTATGTCATTACTTGCTGTGGTTTCGTCCAAAAAGGCGTGACTACGTAATTTTGCAGTTGTTCCTTTCCCTTTACCCAACTGCGCCAATAGGACGGTTATGTGTTTACAGCGTAGGTAAGATGCTGCCACCTCGCCGTGGTCGGGGCTTGCGTGCATCTGTGATCGCCAAGGCTATGGCGGACCGAGCTACTCATACCGGACAGGCTTGAGGGAAGAGGCCAGACTGAGAGCAGCACAAATTACGATTTTTGAAATTATCTGTAGCACCATTGAATATATACTAACTTGGGGGCGATGTAAAAATAGTATTAAAACACTTTTCAATGTTTTTTTTATTTTTTGTCTATGTGTTTGTCTGTTTGTCCAGCCTATCTCCGAAATTGCTGGATGGATTCGCATGAAACTTTTTGTGGTGTATAAATACTAAGCTCGGTCAACATTTAGAACACTTTCCACTGCCTAATATAATTATGGTTATAAATTTTATTATCATTACTTATTACAAAACAAAGTCGTTTTCCGCCGCCTGTGTGTCTCTATGCCTAGATCTTTAAGACAATGCAACAGATTTTGATGGAATTTTTATTAGATAGGGACAATAGTGTATTTCAAGTTGAGATACCGACTGCGGCATTATATTGAAAAATTATAACCTATATGTTTTTCTGATGTATAAGCTATATTATTGTGAAGTTTCATTGAAATCCATTCAGTAGTTTTCACGTGAAAAAATAACAAACATCATTATTTGAAACCTCAAGATCCATCGTATACACTTACAAAAGCTAAATCCTATATAATAATTGTCTTATATTCTATAACCAAATTCCTTATGCGATAAAATAAGAGAATATTGAAATGATATATGAATGTACCGGGGAAAATATCTCTGATGGGCCTTGTAATTTTAATTTCGGTGATATCTGTTTGTTAACGTCCAGAGACACCCCTGTCACCTTTCTTAAAGCTGCCAACTCTCAAAAAGCATAAAAGACTGCAGAGTAGTCTTCACTTCACTCCGTGACATAAGATCCCACACCGCAGAAGACTGGCTAAATTATAATTTATTACACATTAATGTAATGCCACATGTGTGTGCTACTAAATACGGGCTACTGCTATTTGAATGTTTTGTCCCTATAAATATTTTCATACCGTTTTCATTTCTATTGGTGTAGACTCCAAAAATCCCAGTAATCGAATTTTGGAGGAAACAATGTGTTAACAGATAAAGAACTTAAAGATAAGATTTGATAAAACATTTGCGCAAATGCGACTTTGATCGTTATCAGTTTGCGTCGATCGATTGGCGCTATTATTAAAAATGTTATAAACATTATTCGTGAATAGGTTTGTTCTGGCAATATTTAATCCTCAAAATTTAAGAATGATTTAGGATATTAGAGTAGAACAGAAGTAGGCAACGTAGGTAGAAGTAGGTGGACGTGCGGTGGTATAGTTGGCAACGTTGCGTCAGTTGCATTTAAGCCTTAACTTCATATAAATAAGGTTGTCTTTCGTTTATAGTTTGTTGGTACTTGCGGCCAGCTAATATTCGCCTCTTCTCTGTTGTACGCGTTAGGAATCGCTTACCAATCCAGTCAAAACGTTACGCTAGATTTCACAAAACGATTCCTTGGTGATTAATTTACGAAACCATAAAGGTATCACTACCTAAAATCAGCAAATAACGTAATAATAATCACTTAATTGATTATTTGCTTAGGTGCCCGTTTTGTTTGCAAAGGAGTGTACAAGCATGCAGTGTGGCACTACCTCTTACTAAAGACTGATTACTACTACGATAAAGGCTGATTACGTTAGAATACACCAACAGCATGTATTTGCAATTTCTATTGTACACATTTTAACGGCAATGTGTATGTGCAGCTCATTACAATCTCTAAAACTGTAACGGTATGTAAGTGGCCGACCCGATTTGTGGTAACGGTTAAAGCGTGCCGTCATAGCGTTGCTACAATGTTCATGAATCATATTTCTGAACTAGCTGTACCCCGTGGTTTCACCCGCGTTTAATTTCTAAGAAATCCATATAAACTTCAACACCCTATTTCACCTCTTCAGGGGTTGAATTTCTAAAATCCTTTCTTGGCGGATGCCTACGTCATAACATCTAACTGCATGCCAAATTTCAGCTTGATCCGTCCAGTGGTTTGGGCTGTGCGTTGATAGCTGTCTATGTCACGTTTGAGTTTTATATATATAGAAATCATCGCCAATAGGTGCCAATAGTCATTTCTGATCTATTTTAATAATTTACGTTATGTTGATTGAGTTGAACATGTAGCTGAGAATCGGGAAAGAAAACAAAACAAAACAGGAAAACAAAATGGCAAAATCCCCTTAAGGATTTCCCGTCACGAGCATTCATCAGATTATTTCGACCACCTTTTAGCGACCACTTTCACAGCTGGACTGTGTACGGCATCTGAGTGTCTGTCCGAAAGAAAACATAAAGCAATTTAGTTAAAAAAACTTGCCATTACATTTAAGGCTCAACTCACATTGGGGCAGAGTCGAAACGACGCGACGCGTCATATTTTTCCGCCCCTAAAGCATATTCATCCCTATTGTTCTATTATTTAAGTACAAATTTGTGCTACGTAAATATGGAACTCTGCTCGACTCCAGCCGAACGTCGAAGCGCGAATGCGCGCGTCGACGCGCGCTTCCATATTTACGTAGCACAAATTTGTACTTAAATAATAGAACAATAGAGATGAATATGCTTTAGGCGGAAAAATATGACGCGTCGCGTCGCTTCGACTCTGCCCCAATGTGAGTTGACCCTTAGTCATTCAACATACGCTTCAGAAGCTTTACAGCTGCCATGGTCAATGACAGAGTTCACCGATGGTAGTTTCATTGCAATGAGTAACATTTGCGCAAACTTATTAAAAGACTCACCAACGGTCTTCGTGGCCAACTTCACACCGTTGTCGTAGTCAGCGCCCGTTACCTCCACCTCCACGAAGGGACTGGCAGTGCCTCTGCCAGACTTGCAGAGGTGCCTGGCACCAATCACACGCAGCATAACAGTCACTGGCTTCACTTTATTCTCAATACACCTCTTTTCAAACGGATTATACCCTTCGTCGAGCATGAAATCTGGCTTCAATATAAACCCACAGCCCCCATTCTCTTTGAATTTGCCTATGTTCAGCTGCATGGGCTTGTCTGGAGTCTGGTAGTTCAGTGCCACCATTTGCGAGCCGGCGTTCCAGAAGGGCACGGGATTGTAGTTGGAGGAATCGATCCGCTGTCCCTTAGGGTAGATCCTGCTCAACTGGAGGGTGTGGTACTTCATGAAGAACGCAGTCTCCTGCTGGCACATGAGTCTCTCCGCTTTGTTCTCCGGGAAGGAAGACATCTCGTGGAAGATGAAGCCTAGATTGCGTATCCTCTCCTGGTTGAAGGTAACCGAGCGGCAGTATATAATGAGATCGGACATTTCCTTGGCGATTCGCCAGGTTCTCTCCATTTTTCTGTGGATCTCGGAGCGGGCGCTGGCGCTGTGGTCAGCCTCCTTAATAGCTGAGAGCCACTCTAAGGCTGTCTCCCTGGTGGACGCGGCCATGTCGAAAGGCGCGCACATGGAGGGACTCTTCACGCGTACTATCCACCTCGCCAGACCGGTCTCCGACCCGACTATCAATTCGACAGACGCACCCAACACGTCCACAACCCCTTTTTGCAACGATCCCAACGCCGCTGTATCGTTTTCCAAGCAAGTCTGTGTGAAAAGAATGGGGTTAATTAATATTAAGCAAATACTACATTTACTTGGCATTAAAAGTATTACTACTAATTGGTATATTCTGTAATCATAAAAGAATAGATTAGTGGAGTCAGTTGTTTGACTCAGTGGTTATGGAACGATAGCTGTACATGAAAAATTGATTTAGGTCTCGTACGGAAGAACTTTGGACTTAAAAAAATAAAAATAAAACTTTTAAAGGTTTCGTAGCACACACTTGTAGCGCCTCCACGCTACAAGTAAGCTTCCATGTGCTATGCAGCAGGTCCTACATTTAGTAGCACATACTTCCTGCGTCACATAGCATCTACTAGTTATCATGTCTCCACTTTCCTGTGCTACGTAGTATGTTGACGACGCGAACTCAATATATTTCCCCGTCCCCGGCGCCGGGTCCAGGTGGGGGCTAAGCCCCACATCCCCGGGCCCCGTCAGTCTTAAGGGCCTTGAGATCATATCTGTACCGACAAAAGGACCCCTTTTCAATTCCAAGGTCCCCATTCCGCGAGCCCCGCCAGAGCTTAAAGGTCACAGCTCCGCACTCTTCCGAGTTGATATGTGGAGGGGAGGGTGGGGGTTGAGACTTTTATCTGACGTTACTTGTCCCAACGCCGCTAATTTAAGTTAAGAAGTTATCACTTCAGAAAACAAGGAGTCACTCACAATATCAGGCAGATGCGGCACCTCAATCTCCTGCACGTAGTTGGCCGGGAACCAGTGGTGGCGCTTGCCTCCGTAGTCCCCGCGCCACCAGCCCTCGTCCGGCTTGTCCACGTTGGTTATGATGGCGTGCTTGCAGAACGACAGCTCGTCGTCCTGTCGGGCACGGTAGTCGTACAGCGCCTTCACTGTTACCTGATGAGTAACGTAGTGTCATGCTGCATTATATTTTTATAGTATAAGGAGGCAAACGAGCAGTGGGAGACATTTTAATAATATCCGACGGCCATAGACATTGTTATAAAGGTATACAGATATTCATTGCCTTTCTTCCCCCTGCCCCCTCCTTGTGCCACCGCCTACTTCCTACACAAAACGCGACAGCGCAGCTACACTTTACTAGCGTATCGTCTAAGCGAGAGAAATCGCGTGCCGTTTCAATTCGGAGACACTAGCCGAATTGGTCCGAAACAATCGGGGAGGTAGCTTATGTGATACCGGCGTAAAGTAACAGCTGTGTTGTCATGATCCTTGCGATGTGTAAGTATCCGGTGGCCCATGGATTGGAATTGGAAAGAAGAGCAATGCGTCTTTATAATTCCCATGCAGATCGGCTGTAAAAATGTCTTCGACTGTTTGTTAGGTTAGTCTTAGGTTCTAGTTCTTCTTAATTGTTTAATATATGTGTTGTCTATGTTTAGTCATAGACTGTAAACTGAATACTCATACCATAGATGATGTCTATGGTTAGGTACAGATGACAAGAGACAGAGGGATGTTTGACATTACGACCATGATTAGACTACAAGCATATATCACCGTAGGTTGAGAGCTACGGATTACCAGTAAAGATGCACTAATCTAGGCATCAGCTGTCAACTCTGATCTGTCAGACTTGTCCTACTTCCACTTGGCATATGTATATGTAACAGTAATGTCTTGGACTGTTGTTTTTTTAATTCATAGGAGCACAACCCCCAATGTAAAAAAACGAGCCAGTGGTGGGGCCAACCCATATTAGCGATTGCCCTGGTATAAAACAAGTTTGTTTGGTGCCTACAACAATGTATGGGACATTAATACTCAAAATGCTAGCATAACAAGGGCCCATCAATAGAAATGAAAACACGTGGCCATGCTTAATACATCAATGAAATTACCTAACAATAGATCTAGAAAACCCGTCTGATAAAAATATATTACCAAGTACCCAATGTAACACGCGCTGGCATAAAACAAATAAAAATAAGGAGGGTCTAAGCTAAAATGCAGGACTATTAGCCTAACTTTCATATTCGCAAATATCTTAATTCCTTAGATTTTCAATTTCATTTTTAGCATTCACAAATTGAATAATACATCGAGACGACAGTATAAATAAAACTTCGAGCTGTGCTTAATGCACACGCATCACCATGCGGCAAATCGAAATTGTTTTTTTAGTTTATCTGTCTCAATCATTCTTGGTGTTTACGATCTCAATCATTCTTGGTGTTTACGATGTTTATTTCAATTATTCATATATGTATACCTATATTATTAAAACTTCAGGATTTAACCTTCGAGAGAATGATATGAATATATTTTTTTTTTGATATGATATTTGTTTCTAATAACAGAAATACAATATGCAAATATCAGCTAAGCTTCCACTTATAACAAACACATTTCAAAATATAAATTGCTCAATGATCAAACCAAACTTCAGAAAAACAGTTATGAAAAATCAGGCATCTTTAAGACATACAATGACACTTCACATTATACCCGTCTCTTTCCTCCCACAATTTGGTTGCATCAAGTTATTTTAGGCGAATCGGTTAAGGTGGAGTCGCTGGATGTAAGTGGATCGTGACCCTGCCCTATGGTACTCTAGTGGAGTGCCTGAGGAGTTTGACCTCGGAATCCACCTATAGTGAATGTATCAGTATGAAACCTTCTGGGTTACATTAGATACATCGAAAACTAAAAAGTTTACCATTTTTTTTGGGCGCTTCCTTTTTTTTTTCCTTAATTTCAAGGAATTTTCAAATTTTTGATCTAAAATTTTCGTATTTTACGCGATGAAATTAGAAAGAACCTTGGGGAGACATCTTTTGTGGTTTCGGATTATTAAAAAAGGGTCGTTGAAGGTCGGAGCAGGTATAAAAAAATTGGAGGGGAGGTGAAACGGCCTATCACCAAAAGACATCCATCAAGATATGGTGAGCACTTTGGGGGAGTCTGCTCCATCGTATTCCAGTGTCAAGAAGTGGGAAGCTGAGTTTAAGCGCGGTCGTGAGAGCACAAAAGATGATCCTAGGAGTAGAAGGCCTACATCCTCTACCACGAAAGAAAACATCGATAAAATTTGTGATCTCGTACTGGGTGACCGACGTTTGACCATTGGTAAGATAGCTGAGATAACAAACATTAGTTATGGCCGGGTGCAACACATAATAACGGAAGAGTTGGGGTTCCATAAGGTTTCTGCTCTCTGGGTCCCGAGGTTGCTTTCAGCTGAACAAAAACGAGTTCGATACACAATTTCGCGAGACAGTTAAGAACTTATTGAGACTGATCCCGAGGACTTTTTGTCTAGATTTGTTACCATGGATGAAAGCTGGGTTCACCACACTCCTGAATCAAAGCAACAATCCAAACAGTGGAAAAGATCAGACTCTCCTACACCGAAAAGGCTAAGGTGGTTTTGTCGACTAACAAAGTCATGGCTTCTGATTTTTGGGATGCGAAGGGCATTATTTTTGTAGATTATTTACCGAAACGTCAAACTATAAATTCTAGTTATTATTGTAACCTTTTACGAAGACAAAATAAAATAAAAGAAAAAAGGCCGGGCATGTTGCGTAAGAAAGTTTTGTTTCATCAAGACAATGCACGTGTTCACACTTCGGTTGAAACAATGTCTGTAATCCATGATTGTGGCTACGAATTGCTGCCCCACCTACCTTATTCGTCGGATTTAACCTCCTCGGATTATCATTTATGTCTAAATTTAAAAAAACATTTGGGTGGCTTGAAATTTTCGACCAAAGATGAGGTGATAGTAGCGAAATAGTCGTTAACTGCGTAAACGACTATTTCGCCGACCTTCCGGAATCTTTTTTTTCGAGGGGATAAACAAGTTGCAGGTCAGGTGGACGAAGTGTGTTGAGCTAGATAGAGACTATGTCGAAAAATAAAAATAAATTTAGACCCACTTTTCTTTCATTTTCTTGGTCGGGCTTAGAACTTTTAGATCCACCCTCGTACATTGAAGAAAATGATGATTGTCACTTTTCGTTACATTTTTACTTTTTTTTTTACTTTTTTCGTCACATTGTTACAATTAATGAAATTGAAGAAATGAATGATAAAGATCCAATTTAAATTGTTACATAAATAAAATTTATGAATATTATAACTGCAATTATTATATCTCTCTCTCTCTCTCTCTCTCTCTCTCTATTTCCCTTTTTCACAAGCTTTCGTCATCTTTTGCCATTCTTTTCTTTATTTTCACTTCTCCCATCTTTCCACCTTTCGTTTTCTCTCTCTCTCTCTCTCTCTTTCCTACTCTCTTTTTCTCTCTTTTCCGACGTGTCTTCTTCCCCTCTTTCTCTTTCTCCCCTTTCACCATATTTCTTTACATTATTTTATGCGCGAATAATGCCAGCAGTGCACTGAATCCATATATGCACTATAACTGTCTTTATTTATTTATTTATTTAACTAATAACTAATAAGCGCCCAATTTTATATGGTAAACTTTATTATTTATGTTATTAAAAAGAGAATTCAACAGGTTTTGGAATTATTTCTTCACTATAGGTGGATTCCGAGCTTTACGCGTTTTACGCGCTTACGGCACTGCACTACTCTATGGGGGAGGCGTAATCCACCTATCCACCTCCTCTGGCTGATGGTGAATTATTACAATCCCACGCCATAAACATGACTAATGATCAATTACCGAAGCAGTCGCGGTAGTCTGGTAGATTTAGGATGAATGAAATATTTATTATTCATTTGATGTTAGTTATTTGAATTTCGCTCACCTTTGAGGTAAATGAATTGGGATCCATGTAACCCGGAGTGCCGTACACAGAATTATCATCAGGCTCCTGAAACAAATAAATATAGAGCAGGAGTTTTATAAAAAAAAAAAAACATATTCATCCTAATAAAATGAAACCCATAAATTTTATACAGGCCTGTTATAAATTTTATCTGTACTAATGTTGTAACATTCTACTTATGTTTTCAATACTTGACTTATAATAACTACTGTTATAGCTCAGACAACAAAAAACTCAATTTAAGCAATTTGACATGATGTTATAATATCCAAATCGATATCGTAGAATCTCATTATAACACTGTGTGAGAGCGAGAGAGAGAGTGGTGAGAGAGCCTTATTTCAAAATCCTAACAGCGCGCGTTCGCTCCTGATTGGCCCTGCGCGCGCTGCAGCTGCGCTCTCATTGGTTCAATGCCAGCTTGCAAAGAATTTGCGAGAAAGAGACAAAGCTCTACAAAAAAATGAAAGCAAAAATGAACGCCACAGACAACGAATAATCTACTGTTTAGTAGAAATTTAAAAGTAAAGTCATGTGATTTTTTCACATTATATTTCAACATTGAAGTTAGTATTTTACCTTTCGGTTACCGCGGACGTTCATTGACGCTTCAAAAACACGCAGCGAACACGTGGTCGGTACCGGGAGATTTAACATTGAATTATAAAAAGTATATATTTACGCGCCGCAATTTTTGCAATCAAATTAAAGTATTTAAAAAAAATATTTATCTTCAAAGAACATTACATTTTAAATCGTCGGTCAAGCAGTCGTCTCCTCGTCGGTCAAACAGTCGTCGGTCCAACAACGAATGGGGCGATACGCGTGAATTTTATGTTTCGCAATGTTTGATTAATTGATTAATTGCATTAGTGAAGATAAAGTAGTGTATGCAACTGCATATAACACGGGTATTAAAACACTCGTGAGGTACTATTTTGAAACTCGCGTTCGCTCGTTTCAAAAATTCACACTCGTGTTTTAATACCCTTCTTTATATGACAGTTGCATAAACTACTATTATATGACCTACTATTTTACGTAACGATGTCTGGCCAATGTTTGTATGTAGGTATATATTTTACAAATAGTGTGGAATTAAAAATATTAGCAATAAAGTGAGGTGGTGAACATTACCATGGTACATTTATCGGGTCAACATATAATAGACAGTTGAAATTACTTATTCGCTACACATGTATTAATTAGCTACTTTATAGTGTAACTTATTTTAAGTGGTTTGTCTGTATTCCGTACAGGGTACGACGTAACGCAAATAACTATAAAAAAATAAATATATAAAAGTTTATTTCAGATTTTGTGATCCATAGATACAGATACAGTTTCTATTATCTAATGTTAGTAGTAGTAGTTATTATTATTATCATTTACGCCGTCCTATGGTAATTTCGACCCAGTGGTGCTGGATGGAGCAGTCGTTTCTGTCAGCAATCATCTTTAGGATGCTGTTGTCGCTGGATCGTAAACGATGTAGCAGGGACAATGCTTTTTTGCGCATTATTGCCAAAAAAGTCGTCGGTGTGAAGAATGTGAGCTGCGAACATTTTTAAAGCACTACATCGCCACGGCAGCCCCAACAGCATCCTAAAGGTATTATTATAGAGGACACGCAAGGCGTTGTAGGCTCGGCGCGTATATCTCACCCACAGCCCGCATAGTTACTATAAGTGTAAAAAATATGTAACTGTTAATTTCACTTACAGCAATGATTTGTCTGACAATACCCTCACTTATGGGAAACCACAATTTCACTTTCTTGTACAGCGGATGCTTTTCATAATACGAGACCAGCTCGACAAGACTTTCAAATTTCACAGTACCGATTATGTACAGCCTTCCCTCCTGCTTTATCCTGCAATGTTTTATTTCTTTCTCGGTCCTAAAAATTAAATTAAATATAATGTATATATTATTAATACTCATCAGTTTTGTTTAAAAAATATAAATGTAATTTTATATTCAAAGTAAAATTAAATATAATGTATATGTTATTAATACTCAACTGTTTTATTTGTTTCAAAAAAAATAGAAATGTAATTTTATATTCAAAGTGAAAACGAATTTCCTTCCCACACCCAACCCTAACCGACAACTGCTTCTATACTGTTACTAAGTTCGTAGCTTTGAGTATTTAACCAAATGAGGACGGCGCGAACGCAAACGCCTGTGACACAAGTCAGCCGGGGTGGCACCGCTAAGTACTAATGTAATTCGGTAACATTACACACCAATACAAAAATAGTGCCTCACACTAGCTTAGGTGTAAACCTCTCATTATGTCTCCGAAATGGGCCCTTGGTCTAGCGTTGGCAGAGGCGAACAAAGCTTCTTCAGTTAGTTAAATATTCATAGGTTCATAGATAAAAACTAATAAAGTCTAGATTTCAAATTATACATGTAGACGACGCGGTAAGTACCTGAAGCTAATAGCGTAGTACGCTTGTTCCTTCTCACTGGGTCTCACAAGAAAGGCCCCATCCGTGTTAGCTTTCCGAAGCAGCTCCTCCGACTGGGCCCGGGTGCAGTACGGGTGGTACCATTCCTTCCCTTCGTGCTTCTTGGGTTGTGGCACTGGTTCTTTTAGGGTTATTAAAAATTCCTAAAATAAAAGGCGGTGTTAAAACTGTATATGGTCCAAATGAAATTACATTTTTTATTTCCATTTGCGTCTTTAATTTTTTCTAGAATACAATAATACATTTCGACAAATACGTGTGAAAAAGTGAATAATAGGAAATAATTAAGTCCATTTTCCTTTTTAGCAACTCTACCAATAAACAATCTAGATTAAGTACCATGAAACTTGTAGAGCATTATGACTGTTATAGTAGTTTATGCAACTGTCATATAAAGAAGGGTATTAAAACACGAGTGTGAATTTTTGAAACGAGCGAACGCGAGTTTCAAAATAGTACCTCACGAGTGTTTTAATACCCGTGTTATATGCAGTTGCATACACTACTTTATCTTCACTAATGCAATTATTCAAACATTGCGAAACATTAAATTCACGCGTATTGCCCCATTCGTTGTTGGACCGACGAGGCGACGACTGCTTGACCGACGATTTAAAATGTAATGTTCTTCGAAGATAAATATTTTTATTAAATACTTTAATTTCATTGCAAAAATTGCGGCGCGTAAATATATACTTTTTATAATTCAATGTTAATAAAATACTAGCTTCAATGTTGAAATATAATGTGAAAAAATCACATGACTTTACTTTTAAATTTCTACTAAACAGTAGATTATTCGTTGTCTGTGGCGTTCATTTTTGCTTTCATTCTTAAATTCTTAAATTAAATTAAACTTCTTAAATTAAAGAAAACAACATACCTGGCTTCTCAAAGGGTGCTGTCTGTAGTGTGTGATAAGACTGTACAGGCTATCGAAACACACTGTATCAATCAGATAGTACTTAGTCACTCCCCGTTCTTGTTTTATCTTTATACGACAGTGGTTGACCTTGCCCTGTCTCCAAAACGAAAGACAGTAATCGCCAACGAACGTCACACTTTCGCGAACAAGAAATGTCCCATCGCCAAGATGCGCGTGGGCTTTGAGGAGTTCCTCTGCCTCCTGCCTATTCCCAGCCAGCTTCCCATGGAACCAGCACTCTCCGAAATGCAACTCGTCCTGTGGGATGCTGCTCGTGTCACTCTCTGGTTCCCCATCGCTATCTGCATCAGTCTCTGCCTGGGTGCTGTAATGTTCGGTGTAATACAATTTGTTTTGAGTCAGCACGAATGCGTGCGGATTCCACTCCTTATCAACAGGATCTTCTAGAAGTAAAATACCATTCTTAATCGAATTTCGGAGATCTAAATCTTTCCCCTCCTCCTGGCGAACGGCGAAGGAATTTTCTTCCGCGCCTTCTGGAAGTTTCTTGTGTTTTAGAATTATTTTCCTTCTGAGATCGTGCGGCGATGGTAATGAAGTTTCATTCTTCTCATTTGGCTGCACTATGAGCATTTCACCGAAAACATCTTGGAACGCGCTTGCCATACGCCTTTGCTGAGGCAATGAGCAGTTGTCCTCGATTGACAATATTAAAGGGTAGTCTGACGTCACAAAGGCGTGTTCCTTTATAGTCCGCAGCACATCCATGAATTTAATCTTTGTGGTCAAAGTGTGGCCGTGATAGATGAAGGGGGTCCCATCGGGCCCGTCCCAACAGTCCAGTTCAATACACCTGCAGCCAGATCGTAGACATCTGACGTAAGCTTCCAATGACGACTCGCTAGAAAACTGATCACCCGTTAAATACCTGAAAAATTTTCAAAATCCAAATTAAGTTATTAGTATCGGAGCAAGTGCAAGTAGGGTTATGCAGAGACGTGGGCCTCCCTTCATCATCCTTTGATTGGCCAACGGACGCTCACAATCCTGGTATTACACGAGATATACCTCCCTGGACACGTCGGCGCAATTAGGGTGTAAAGCCATTGTCAATCGAAAGAAATAGAGCATCTATTTCTATACAGAAATATATTGATATGATTTAATTAATCCTGACATATTTTGCATCATCTATATTCCAATCTCTCATGCAATTCTCCAGCTGGAAAGCAAGGCTATCTCTTTCAAAATGCCTAATCTAGTACGCACCTACTCAGTGACAGTGACTAATACCTTCGATTTTTTTGCCAATGTTTTCTCTATTTTATCTACGCACGCATTTGCTTATTGGACAGAGAATTGGTATTTCAGATAGAATTATGCACAAGCATTTGGTAACTGTAGACATAATGAAATATTATACTTTTGGACGTTTTAAAAAAGGGGACTACAAATGTAGGTTTTTATCAGTCTCTCTGTCAAAATTCGGATTTAGCCCGATTGCTACTCTATTCCGCTCGGCCATAAGATGATGGCAGGGCATAGTGCCGTTCCATCCAACTACGGCGGACCATCTCTATACGCACGAGGCATCTGCGCAGCACATATTATAGAGCACAGTAGTGTTAGCGCTGGCACAATTGCTACTCTCTATTCCCTCATCCTTCTATTCCGATGAGACGGTAGTGATAGGAGAGATCAGGCGCAGGACCGACGGCTTCACGTGCTCTCCAAGGTATATAGGTGTACCACCGCTAACTTCCTGAATTTGGACTATCATTAGAAATTTCCAATAGTACTTTTTGGTCCGAATCGGGATTCGAACCCGGGGTCTCGCAAATGTTGAATGTGCTTACTACTAAGCCACGAGGCAGTCAATCAACATCTATAGATACTAATTACAAATGTTACAAACTAGCTGCGCCCCGCGGTTTCACCCGCGTTTAATTTCTAAGAAATCCATATAAACTGCTACGCCCTATTTCGCCCCTTTAGGGTTTGATTTTCTAAAAATCCTTTCTTAGCGGATGCCTACGTTGTAACATCTGCCTGCATGCCAAATTTCAGCCCAATCCACCCAGTGGTTTGGGCTTTGCGTTGATAGATAGCTATGTCACCTTTGAGTTTTATATATATAGATTATAAATAATAAAAAAGAGTACTTAGGTATGCACTGATGAAAGAGCCAAGGTAAGTATTACTAATACGATTCGAAAATCTATCAATTGAACCTAAGACTCAGTCCGTGGGTGAAACCCTGGGGTGCTGCTAGTATTAAATAAAACACAGGCACAATTGCAATATCTCAACTATTCAACACTAGCATCCTGTCGCAAACAAGGGGCCAATCACGGACTCTGCAAAATTAGGTCCGCAAGATTGTCACTACACAAAGTGCAATGGTAAAGTCCGATGTGATTTAGAATCAAATCATCGATCAAAGAAAAAGAACACGACATCCATTATTATAATGATCATCGTCTCGTTTATTGAGATTGCCTTTGAAATCAGAAAGTTTGTCAATAGGATGTTTCATTTTATAATTTTGCAGACTTGCCTGATTTTCAATCCATAACACTACTAATATTTCACTTCTCTCAAGTAACGTGACGGCATCGCTGTCACGTTGCGGAGGTATGTTTTGAGCGCGAGGTACCTCCCCACGAGGTACCTCCTCAAAAGTACTTGTGTAGCTTGGTATCTCTTACTATACCTACTCCTAGTTCGATTATACATATTACCTCACTTAGGACATTTTATTATTACATTATTCTAGCATTTTATTGCCATCTAAGTAAGTGTTACTCTGCATTATCATCAAAGAAAAATAGCAACTAGTACAATGGCTATAAAACAAATAACCCAATATGACGTGAGGAATAAGCTCCATAACGATGTAGGGGGTGAGCATATATTGACATTTGCGATGGACAATTTGCCGATAGAACCTAAGACGTTTGGAGAAATATTAAAATGATATAGTCCAACATAACACAGTCGTAATGGTGGTGTGTGTACCAATATAATCACTTTTTTTACTTCCCCTACTACTACGAGAAATACACTAAAGATATGGTGGCAAATTGGCAAATTGACGGGGGCCCCCACAACAACGATTGCCACAAGCTCCAAACAATATAATTACAACTGCTATATACAAGTCCAAACAGTAAGAAAAAAAATATTTGTAATCAAATCTGTGAAAAGTAACTAGTCATTACAAAATTTGTTGTATACAATGAGGTATATTGATATTGGATAAACAATATCAACACACCTTTATCATTCCTGATATTGGCAGATAGTAATTTTATTGGATAAACATATTGATGAATGATTTAGGAGTAGTCATACTTTTTAAGAGAAATGTGCAGTCCGAGGAGTGTAAGGTTTTATTGAAGTTATGTTAAGAAAGTAATGATAATAACTAATATGTATTACTATGGTTTAGATATACAGTTAAATCTACGATACACAGAAACACAACATACATGTGCGTAAAAAAACAAAATGTTTATAATTCACAGAATGTCATACATAATAGAAATTATGATTACATTAATGAAAAATAGAAATTTATGAATATTATATATAAAAATTAATGTTTGAAATTTTTAAATATATTGTGAAAGTTTAACATTCAAATAGCATTCTTAGAGTTCTGTACCCAAGGCATAAAACAGGACCCTATTACTATTTCATTGCTGTCTTATGCTCAGTCTCTGTCTGTCACTAGTCTTTGTCTTATGAAGAGTGATAGCTATTAATAAATAATAATATTATAAAGAGGAAATCTTTGTATTTTTGTATTTTTGTATGTTTGTATTGAATAGGCTCAAAAACTACTGGACCGATTTCAAAATTTCTTTTACCATTACTTAGAGGGATTTTTCCGAATCCGTATAGGCTATATTTTATCCCGGAAAATAGATAGGACTTTTCGTGGTAGTGAAAATTGTGGAGTAAGTCGACAAAAAAACTGCCATACGTTAACAATTCTCGCGAACGCTGCCTAAATGGTTAGAGATGTATGGTTGACTTCTATAGAAAAGTTGTAGAGCTCAATAATGCCTACAAAAAAGTCCATGATAGTATAAACTAAGAAGGTCTAGAACTGAAAGAAGTAAAGACTAAGAAGGTCGCTATAATTATAATATAGGGAATATGAACAGCATTCTGAGCGAACCCACGTACGAAAAATCAAAACTTTTGTACAAAATAGTTGAAGCATGTTGCTCCAAAAATACTAATTAATATTAAGAACATTTATTGTATATGTAAGAACGGCATTATTGCTAAGCGATAAAGTTCTTTTGTTAATATGAATAAAAAAAACTATTACATTTACACACAGTAATCACAATTGCCGGTTCGACATTATGATTATAAATAACTGACAAAAGAACAGTCACTGACAATGAAACAACTGTATCGGATTTTATCGCGATTAAATTAATTATTTTACATGCCCGATGTCTCAAAAGGTGGTCACGGTCACTTCTATCAGTCCATCCGTGAAATTTATATATATAAAACACAAACGTGACATAGCCATCTATCAACGCACAGCCCAAACCACTGGACGGATCAAGCTGAAATTTGGCATCCAGGTAGATGTTACGACTAGGCATCCGCTAAGAAAGGATTTTTAGAAATTCAACCTCTAAGGGGGTGAAATAGGGTGTTGAAATTTATATGGATTTCTTAGAAATTAACGCGGGTGAAACCGCGGGGCACAGCTAGTAAATAATAATACACAAGAAATCTCACACATGATGTATTTCTGTTCTGCTATAACTAAAAATACTAAAAATTGGTAAATAAAAATAATAAAGTAAAGTTATATGTGTAGTTTGTTTTATATTAGTGTTAATTTATAAAATTTGCCGTTGGTGCGGAATTCTCGATGTGAAAGTTCGACTCGCACTTGGCCGGTCATTCCAATTATAGTTGTATATGAACCGCCAGGTAACAGTATACTAAATGTTATTACGATCCCTTTAAAACAGCGATCGGCAACCCGCGCCCCTCGTATTTCTTATAAATAGAGTTATAAATGGGGAGGAGAGATTCTTATAAATGGGGAGGAGAGACCAAACTAAAAAAACAGGCCAAGTGCGAGTGGGACTCGCACACCGAGGGTTCCGTAGGAACAGGAGGTATGAGCAAAAGTAATAGACGTTGAGAAAATTACACTTCCATGCGACAAGTTGACAAACTTATATATGCGGGTGCTTGTATACATTTAGTATGAAACGAACTACATGCATAAGTTAGTAATGATTTTTCCAGTGATATTAATTTTATTTACCAATTTTTAGACTTCATGCCAAATTTCAGAATTCTAGCTCAACAGGAAGTACCCTATAGGTTTTCGAAAAAGTGCGTTTTCATACAAAATTTGTGCACAAATGTCTATAACTTTTTATTACGGTAACTTAGTATTGTGATTTTTTCAAGACATCAAGACGTAACTGACCTCCGTATTTGACAAAAGTTTCAGCTTAATCCCTTTACGCGTTTTAGAGAAAAAGGTCTTGACAGACGTACAGACGGACAACAAAGCGATCCTATAAGGGTTCCGGTTTTTCTCTTTGAGATACGGAACCCTAAAAAAAGGTAAATTGAGCTTCTAGGGTGAATATCAAAAGTGAGGCCCGCATATTGTTTATTTTGCCTCCTTGCGTGCCAAAAGGTTGCCGACCGCTGCTTTAAAACACAGTGACTCTCAGAGACTAATAATGCCTAAGTCATCAAGAATCACTGGCGCCATGCAGTCTGAACGTAAATATTTACATGACATCCGCATTATCTTAATTGCCGATGTACAGATAAACAAACTTGCATAACAAGGTGATCGTATTACAACACCTGTTGTTGTTATGAGCATTTTTGATGATTCAATGAAACATTGCATATCAAGCACGAGTTTGACCTACTTCAATTACTATTGGATTATTTATTATTAATATAAAACATGCTTTGGGAGATTAATTATTATTATCCTCTGTTTGTATTGTCCCGTGTATCATTTGGTATAATATGTAAGTATAATATTGATGCCCAGGCTGGTGCAGTGGTACAGGGCTCGGATAAGTGGAGCATGCTGCACCAGGGGTCGCGGGTTCGAATCCCGCTTTGGTCATGGATGTTTATCTATGTATTATATGTATTTTTATAATAAAAATCTTAAATATTTAAAATTTATTAAATTTATAAAACATATTAAATATATTTCTGTTGTCTAGTACCCATAACACGAATCCTTGCGGTACTTAGCAATGGGCTATAAAACGTGGTGTTGTAGTCCACAGATATTTATTTATAAAAAAAAAAAAGAAATATCATAATGAGATCTAAGATAGCTTAGCCGCTGCTCTCACTTTCTAAACTACTTAACTATACAACTCTCATTTTTGATAATGTGTAAAAAGTTGTTACTTAGTTACATTAAAAAACTAAAAACCAACAGAGTGAGTCTGTTTCGCACACCAAGGGTTCTGTATCAAAGAGGTATTACGAATTATAAAATATAAGTCGATGTAATACTTGTTGGTGCTTGCACACATTTTGTATGAAACAAAATAAATATATTACAGGTTTTTAATTAGTCATATAATTATAATTTATATATTATATATTTTAGTATTTGTTTTTATAGATGCATCAAAAATATATCGTCTTTGAAAGTTTAAACTTTCTAGCCGTTACAGTTCATAAGATACAGCCAGGTGATGGAGTCTTAATAATAGGGTCCCATCTTTGCCCTTTAAGCACAGAGCTCTAAAAATTATATAGTACAATGAACTTAATGAATAATATTACTGGATAATAGATCAGACTTGATTTGACCAGAAAAAGCTACAATGGTTTGTAATTCACTTGGACTCTTTTAAACAAGGCACTAATATAACTAAAACAATATTAGTACATAATAACAATACTATTTAAATACTTACGTATTATGTGAAGATGATATCCAATAATGTGATAAAGGTTTTGTCATGTCCTGTGTCACATCATCATTCTTTCCATCCCATATCGTATTCTGCTTCGAAAATAACATTTCTATAAACTGAAAAAGGTGAAATAATATATTGGGACATGTTTTATTTATTTATCCTGCATCTTTAACATGTCTGGGCATGTTTTAAAATAACAGTAAATATTTATGAATGACTGAATACTTGCATGTGGTAAGTTTTTTATCCAGTGGAGTTGTATTATGTAATCCATACATTTAAAATAAAAGTACTAGGTTTGAACGCTATTACTTACCTCATTCAAGGTAAAATATGGCTCATATATATCCCTCTGTGGGTCACTTAAATAGTCTCTAATAAATTGTGAAGTGGCAGATTCATCTTCCCCCATAGGGTCTTTTTGTTCCACAATTAAAAATCTCTGGAACTCTCTTAATGTTATTGTTGTACCATTTGTACAATATAAAGAATATTTATCAAATATATCATGAACATTCTGAAAAAAAATATCCATAGTTACAAGACTACAAATTGTACTTTCCTTTTGTTTATTATGTAAAAAAAATTACTTACATTTTCATCAAATATTAACCTATGATATATTATAGAAAAGTCATCAAAACCTATTTCTCCTCTTTTGCCAGTATCAACCTCTTGAAAGATGTCTCTTAGTTTGCTTGTTGAAATTTTACAATTAATTTTTGGTAGAAATGCCTTTACTTCTTTCAAGGTAATCCTAAAAACCATTATATAAAATTATCACAGATGATATCTTGCCAATAAATACCAATCAAAGGAACAAATCAGTTTATAATAAACTCATTCCACTTACTTTTCATGTGAGTTTTCAATTGCATAAAACTCTTTCCTTAACCATCTTTCTATGAGCAATGGATATGATGCATTAATAGCTTCCTCGATAAGAAACCTTAAACCCTGTCTCCAAGTCTCACATTCCTTATCAGTTTGGGCTATAATGAAAACGAAACTAATTTTAAATGCTAAACAGAAACACACTAACATCGAAAAATATTCAACAGTTGCATTCATAACCTAGACTCGATAGATTTCATGGCAAAAGTTTGCATCATAAATCTATTATTACCATAATTGTTGCTGAAAATTGTTTACCTGCGAATGACGCTGAACGGAGTTTGAACTCTGTTCCATAATAAATAGTAAAGCATTTCGAATTTTCCAATCTTTTCGATTCGTCAGGCCATCGCTCGAACTCCTTCGAAGATTTACCTATTCTTACTTCTTTTATGTCACGAATATCTAAAGCTCCTTCGAATGCGTGTCTTTGCGGTACGCCATTTCGGAACCATATAACTTGATGGGTTTCTCGACGAACGGATAGAGAACGACGTTCTGGACGCTTTCGTGGATAGAATTTGAGCACAGTAGATCCACGTTCAATATACGATATTAATTGATCTGCTTCATGGATAAGTCTATCAGTGCCCCCGTTGTAACAGACAGAATTCATTGCACTTCCGTTCCCGGCGGCTTATAAGAAGAGACTGCGACAAAACATACATATCAAACGATTGTGAATATAGTTAACTGAGTTGAAATTTGGTTTACTAAATAAACAAGAAATGTATTCGTACCTGTTACTATAACATACACATTACACACATAGTCCAGTCCGCTGTTTTGTTTTTTGACATTTCCAAACCAAATGAGCGAATAGGGTCTAGTGTAGGGTTGCCAACATTTTTTGGTCGAAATATAGTATTTAACCAAAATAAATATAGTACGCTCAAAAAAAATATAGTACATTTTTTTTATGGCATACGGGGGCAAACCAGCAGTCCAG
>LUGF01054895.1:102674-128953 GCA_001625245.1 Calycopis cecrops | reverse complement strand
CCAGCTAATCTGGGAGGAGGCAAACCGAAATATTGCGATTAATAGGTTATACTATTATTATCTTGGCCAGGAGGACAGCGGGTGTCCTCCTCTCCCCACCTCTGACGGAGGGGAGCAGCTCACGCGCGGCAGCTAAAAAGTGGCCCACACGGGTCTTGAGCTAGAAGAGCTCTATGAGCTATCATGACTGGGGGGAATACTTGACTGTTCTGATTGGTGCTTCGTGTCGATATCGGGACAATTAAATAATTATAAATATTCGGGTACTTTTAATAACTTATGACATCATGACATCTGTCACTTTACCATCCACACAAGACCATTGTTGCTGCTTCTGAAACGAGATTATAAAATACTCAAATAAACCGCGACAAAATCCACTAGAACAGCTTTATTACGTGTAACATTCGCGTACACATAAGAAATCAAATTCAAAATATGATATAAAAAAGCAGATGCAATTTAAAAAACATGATAAGTATACTTCTTTCTGGTTAATGGTGAATGGTGATTGGATGGATAGAGCCGAAACATTCCGCTTCGGCCAAAACTTGAACACGTTTTGGCCCAGGCCGAAAGTTCGGCCATATACAAATGATCTGCTGCTGTTAGTTCCAGTGTGCGCATGTTAGGGTGAAATTCGGTTAGTTGGATAAGAGATTGGCACATACAGTATAAGGTTCTTTAGGTCGGCGGAATATGTGCGCGATATGAGGTCCATGGAGGCGGGGAGGTTGTCGCAGTGCATGGTGCGACAGGCCAGCGCTAGAGCGAGACGACCGAGGGCAGTTAAATCTTCTTGTTGTGCCTGTAACAATGAAAAAGTAATATTGTAAGGGTCAATTCACACCAAAAGCGCGGCGAAGCGCAGCGGAGCGGAGCGCACTTTCAGTGTCATAAATTTAAACTTTATTTTCATTACTGTAGTACTTATTATCGAATTCTCGCGACTTCCGCGCGGATTCCAGCGACTTCTCGCGCAGTCGCGGGAATCCGTGCGCCTCGTTCGTGTTTCTCATGCGATCATAAGTATTATAGTAATTATTATAAAGTTGAAATTTATATGACACATAAACTGCGCTTCGCTTCGCTGCGCTTCGCCGCGCTTTTGGTGTGAATTGACCTTATGAGGTAGTGCCACACTGCATGCTTGCATGCAGTCGAATTGGGCCAACATGACCGGAGAGGTACCTCTCACTTAAACGAGACCGGCGTAAAGTGACAGCCGTGTGTAAGTAGCCGGTGGCCATGGAGATGGGAGGAGAAAGGAGGCCAGCGCATTTGTATAGCCTCTATGCGGATGACTATGGGCGTCGGTAGTCATCTCTCTCCAGCGCACACTTAAAAACGCCCAGCGATTTAGTCGCAAAGCGGCTGCGAGTGTTACGTATCGAGCATCAGAGCAGTCGCTAAATCGCGCGATTCCGATGCATCCGATGCCTAACGCAGATAGCCGCTAAATCGCGCGATTCCGATGCATCCGATGCCTAACGCAGATAGCCGCTAAATAGCGCGATTCCGATGCATCCGATGCCTAACGCAGATAGCCGCTAAATCGCGCGATTCCGATGCATCCGATGCCTAACGCAGATAGTCGCTAAATCGTGATGCAGCATCGATAGAGTCGCAAAGTTTGCAGTATTTGCTTTGGTAATTATTTTGAGTGGGTTGTACTTGAATAGTATTTGATTTAATTTTCATTCAAATTATAAATAAACACATTTATTGTTAATTTTGTTATTTTTATTATTATAATTTCACTTTTAACGATTAATATATAATAAATGTAATTGATAAGAAATCAGGCGCAGGACTCAAGGCTTAACGTGCTCTCCGGGCTTTTATTAGAAATTGGAAAATACCTATAGCACTTTTTGGTCCGAGCCGGGAATCGAACCCGAGGCCGACTATGGTAGAACATGCTTACCACTAAACCACGAGGCAGTCAATAAAAATGAAAGGAATGTAAAGTATAAACTAGTACTTTGAGAACCTGAACTTATGCTGTAGAAGCAAACTTAGCTCAGTGTAAGGAGTACTATTTTTATTATAAAACTAGCTTCCGCCCGCGACTCCGTCCGCGCGGATGTCGGTCTTCGCGTGGATGAATTTATTTTTATTCTACGTATTTTTCCAGGATAAAAGGTATCCCATTTTATGCCCAGGATAATAAGGTATAATTATACCAAGTTTAATCAAAATAGAACAGTTAGTTTTCACGTGATGCCTGAACACACAGACCGATTGACCCTCCTACAGATTTATTATATAGTATAGATATAGATACTAGCTTTTATTACAATCGCGGCTTCGTAATTTTTTTGCATAAAAAGTATCCTGGAATTTTCTTATATTTTTCTAATACTTCTAAATGTGTACAAAGTTTCATGATGATCGATCGAGTAATTTTGCCATGAAAGTGTACAAGACTTAGATTTATATTCATAATATCAGTACGGTTATAATGTACCAGCTGCCTACCGCAACTTTTGTTTTCTAGCCATTACCAGCTTTTTTTGCCTTCATCCAGCCAGCTATCACTAAAGCGTGCTCGGTTCTCTTAGGTACTCACAGACCGCACAAAACGCGACACAGTCACTTCTAAGATGAGACCCCTCTCATCATCTCGGGATGCTGTACCTGTGAGATATCGTTGTTGTTGGGATGGGACACATCAGCTACTCCGCACCACGCGATGCGCACGCGACAACCATTCATCACCACCTTGGTGGGATCCAAGGTCCTGGAACAGAATGCGATCGTTACCAAAACTATGTAAGAGGTAGTGCCACACTGCATGCTTGCATGCAGCCGAATTACGCCTGCACGACGAGCCTCTCTCTCTAAAAACCTGCGTAACCTACGTAGCATGTTGGTGACGCGAACTTATGATATTTTTCTCCGTCCTAACGCCGCTAAAGCAGTGTTAAGTTGACACTGCAAAAGGTTTGAATTACTAAAGAGGTATTCGCATCAAAAAGGTTTAACACACCTGCAAGCGAGTCCTGTAGCGTGTATGACACGCAGCGCGGCCGTCAGTTGCACGATCACACTCCACACGACCGCTTCGGGCAGCAGAGCGCCGCATGCCACCGCGCGCAGCATGGCGTTTTTCTACACAACACGGATAATCCACCACTGTTATCGCTATACAGGATTATTTTTAAAACACGCAAGCAAGCTGACATATCTACAGCTAGCGTCTTTTACAACATTTGTTCTACGACTTTGGAAAAACGGAACCTGTCCAGGTGAAGCGATTTACTCGATATTTTTCAGGCGCTCGAACGTTGCTTAGTTATCGGAGCTAAATATTTCACGTGTGTTGCGTTGTAGCACCCGCGCGTAAATCGTGTAATAAGCGCGACTCTCCACATGCGCCTACGACGCGCGAACTGGCGGTGTGTCGAGATACTCGGGCGCCGTTGTAACGTCTAGAACTAAGCGCGAGTGCTCACGTATTTAGTAATAGAATAATACCGAACTTTTTTTAATGGATTTAGAATCATCAAATTATTGCAATAGAACCATAAAAAGTACGATCTGGAAAGAAATACTCGATACGCGCGCGAAACGCGATATCTGGCCACAATAGAAAATTTATACGCGTCAATTCGCGCGTAAATCGCTTCATCTGGACAGGTTCTAAGTTTTAATTTTAAAAAGTGCCGTGCGGCCCACGCATGTGGACAGCTGGAAGATCCCCGACATCCCTCGTATTCCCCAGCCACAAGCATCACGGGTTTGTTGACCTTATCTTCAGTACGTGATGCACTTATAACGCTCGGGCAAAAAATTAAATTAGTATTTATTTTTGCATGAAAAAAACATTGAAACAAAATCGAATTATGAAAAGTTGTAGGACAAATTTTGTTGGTAAAGATGCTATCCATGTATATCTGACAGCTTGCTGGTGTTTAAAAAAGTAGAAGCACACCTGTTCTTGATACAAACGCCGAAATATGTCAAATGTATACATAAGACAATTGAATAACACAAAACACTACCAAAAAAATAAAACATAAATATGCTCGAGTATTTTTTTAAAAGGCCTTGGTTTGTCCAGCATTGGAAGGACGAGCGCCATTAATGATGATGACTTTAATTTTCAGTACACTTGTAATGTTCTTGGGCTATGATTTTTGACGTAGTAATTATTGTCACCGCGTACACATATCGCCTTTCGCCTCGCCGTCAACCAGGCGTCAACCTTACGTATAAAGGAATCGTAAACGTATATATAACGTAACGTAAATGAGCACCTCCTGTATTCTTGTGTAAGTTAAATTTGCTTTAGAAAACACAGTCGAATCTTCTACTTCGTGTTGTTTAAGCTACAGATAAGTTGTTACTTTAGAAAATGAGTGGTCAACCGATCGGTACAAACTTACAACCGATAATTCGTTTTCGTGTTGTTTAAGCTACGTATAAGTTAGTTACTTTAGAAAATGAGTGGCCAACCGATCGATAGCAACTTACAATCGATACTTCGTCTTCGTGTTGTTTAAGCTACGTATAAGTTAGTTACTTTAGAAAATGAGTGGCCAACCGATCGATAGCAACTTACAATCAATATTTCGCCTTGGTATTATTTAAGCCACAGTTAAGTTAACTATTATTAGAAAACAAGATGTCAACCCATCGACAGCGAATTATAATCCTTTCGACCAAAGTACTATAATGAGGACATGAGGCATGTCTATGTGATCCTCAAGGGTATGCCGGACAGGGCTGCACATACCGGACAGGCTTGGAGGAGAGGCCAGACTAAGAGCAGCTCAGCTGGTGGGTCCTCCACCCGTCCCTCTGAATCAGTAGAGGTCGGCGTGGGTTAGGACGACTGGCGGTGCCGATTAGGACAAATTGGTGATGTGCTCCTATGGTGTATTGGAGCCAGAGGTCAGGTTGGGCCTGACCCATCACCCAGCCCGAAGCAGAGTGGTATGCGTAACGACATTTCCCCCAGTAAAAAAAAAAAAAAAAAAAAAGGTTGGGCCTGACCCCATTGTACGATATACGATACGATATATATTTCCAAAGACGTAGAAGGTTCGCCTTTTAGCCAAGGTCAGCCTATTGCTTGCAGATCCGGGACCTTCAAATTATAGCGGCTGAATCCACCCTAATAGGCTTACTCGGTATTGCACTAAGTGTCGAGTCGAATATAGGTTTATGGGGCCACCGGGCTCCTAGACCTAAGTCCGACTCGACCACACGTAAACGTATTCCCCTGCGCTAACAAAAAAAAACATTGTATTACCTGGTGTGTGTAAGGTCTTGGAGCGTCTGGGTCCGATGAGAACGGGTCCAGGTAACCGCTGTTGCCCTCAGACACCGGTCCGGTGGTTCCGGTGGCCAGATATTTGCTCATCAGCGTAGCGCACGCCGGGTGGTAGTCATATATCATCACCATTGCTGCAACAAACGTTATTTAAGATATCGACCGACAGTTGCGTAACTTTAGGGTAGCAATTTGGAATATGGGCACGGGCCTCGATCCTAGCGACCACAGGCCGTTCTTTTATTCAGATTTTTAAACGAAAACTAGCGAATTTCGGGCTGAATAAAATGTGCGAGTTGGCGTTAGCAAACTGCTACATAGCTACATCTTACAAGGCACGCGGCGTTACAACTTACAAGTGTGTGCTACTAAACACAGATCATTATTACTTGATAGTTTAAACTTTTCACTTCTATCGGTAGTCTCCATGTTCCTATACCCAAAGTCACCCAAAAACCCCATAATTATAAGCGATTTCCTTCTACGACTTCACCAAAAAAGGATTTGGTCAAGTAAATTATAACTGTCTAATAATCTACAATGAACAAATAACTTACAGTGGTCACCGAACGCATTGGTCGGGAAGTATTCGTGCAGGCGGATGATGTTGGGATGGTCGATCTGCTTCCAGAGGTCGATGCGTTTGGAAGGCACCGACGCATATGCGTGCAGCCGGCGCATGGCGTACGTGTTGCCGGTCTGCCTGTGGGCGACACGGAAGCTCGTGGAAATGGCATGCGGCGACGCCCTCTCGAGGGGCAGGAGATCGGAATAGATTTCCACATTTTCGGGCAAATCTGTGAAAAGTACACGTTTTAATTCTTCATATTATCATCAGCAGGAGGGGCAACAATTTATATCGACACCAACAAAGAACATTCGCCTTGGTTCTGTTATGTGTGGCTTAATCTTCCTTGGATTAGTCGATTTTATGCAATATAATCGGATATAGTTACAGTACAGTTATGCCAAATTTAAGAAAGATGAGTCGAGTCGTTTGGCGTCAAAACAGAAGTGACAAAAAGCAAGTTAGCCGAATGCTACTAACAATGCGTATATGGAAGGTTGTAGATGCCTGCATTAGCGCCGAAACTATATTTTTTACGGCGATGCATTTTTATCCGCAAATACTATTCACCGATATAAAATATAGAACTACACGTGGATAGCAAAGTTACCAGAATGGACTACTTTGTCAATGCACTGCGCTTTTATTGCCACATATTCATTATTTTTATAATTAGAGTAGTATTGAAGTCGGTACCTTTTGCTCTACTTTGTATATACAATGTTTCTTTTTATGTTTTGTTTTTTGTTACACAAATATAAGTGAGATACGAAGAAATATGTATGATTGTTATTTATATTTCACATAGTTTCTAATTCCAAATATTTAATCTGCATAACAATTATACAGAATGTAATCACTGGGCTTAGACTACTCGTCAAAAAATATATTATAAGAATATCGAGAAGCCAATAAATTTATATATTAAACTATTCTCCGAAAATATTACATTTATATGTAATATTCTCCAGACTGCAAATTCTATTGAAAATAATTATTTTTCTCTATTATCCAACAGCAAAAATGACTTTCCGTCGTTCAACAATTTTTCGCCTCTAAGGTGTTCCTTCAACCGTGACAGCAGAAGTCTCCGAGGTCTAGATCTAGTGTATTTATGTAATGAGAAGTAAAATGATTAGTGCTGATTGATGATGATAATGCTTTCTCCATTGCAAACTCTCAAGTTCTCATTAGCATTGAACGAATTATTGATGATGATAATAATGTTCATTGTATTTCTAAAACGCTCTTATTAGCCTGACTTGTATCTGAGCAATGTCTCAAGAGCGCGTTGCCGCATGCCATTTCCACGAGTTTCCTCGTCTACAGCTGATGGCAATAATTCAGTTTGGATTTCAAAAACGCTTTTATTGGCTTCACTTGTATCTGTGCAATTAGCAATGAACAGATATCTGTTGATGATAATAATTCGATTTCGATTTCTTATTAGCTTCACTTGTATCTGTGCAATTAGCAATGAACAGATATCTGCTGATGATAATAATTCGATTTCAATTTCTTACTAGCTTCACTTGTATCTGTACAATCAGCAGTGATTCTCCCGATGATAATTCTTTTGATTTCAATAACGCGTTTATTAGATTCACTTGTATCTGTTTCTATGTTTCTATTTGCAATGAACAGACGATTACCGGTGATGATAATAATTCACTTTCGATTTCAAAAACGCTTTCGATAGCTTGACTTGTATCTATGAATTTAACAATGAACAGATACCTGCCGGTGATATTCTTTTTCGATTTCAAAAACGTTTTTATCAGCTTCACTTGTCATTATGCAATTAGCAGTGAACAGATAACTGCTGTTGATAATAAAGATATTATTATTTCAAAACGCGTTTATTAGTTCCCCTTGTATCTGTGCAATTAACAGAGACTTTATTAGTGCTGTTGATAATAATGCTCTTTGCATTTCAATGACGTTCCTTTTTCCCAGTATCTGTACAATTAGCAGTAAACAGATATTTGCTAATGATAATAATTCTCTTTTTATTTCCAATATAATTTTATAAGCTTCACTTGTATCTGTGCAATTAGCAGGGAATAGATCTACTGATTATAATATTCTTTCGATTTCGAAAACGCGTTCACTGGCTTCACTTCTATCTGTACCATTAGCAGTGAATAGATTTTCTTTTGATTTCAAAAACACTCATTAGCTTCACTTGTACCTATCTGTACCATGAGCAGTGCATAGATCTGATGATGATAATTTTCTTTCGATTTCGAAAACGCGTTCACTGGCTTCACTTGTATCTGTGCCATTAGCAATGAATAGATTTGCTTTCGATTTTAAAACACGTTCATTAGCTTTACTTGTATGTGCCCTTAGCAATGAATAGATTTTCTTTCCATTTCAAAATCGCGTTCATTAGCTTCACTTATATCTGTGCCATTAGCAATGAATAGATCTGATGATGATAATATATTTTTTTTCGATTTCAAAAACTCGTTTATTAGCTTCACATGTATCTGTGCAATTAGCAGTGAACTGATTATAATAAGGTTTATTGCAATTCAAAAAGCATTTCAATAATTCCCCTTGTAACTGTGCAATTACCAATGAACTGATATCTGCTGATGATAACAATTCCCTTTCCATTTCAAAAACGATTTTGTTAGCTTCACTTGTATCTGTGCAATTAGCAATGAAAAGACATCTGCTGATGATAATAATTCTCTTTTCATTTCAAAAAAGCTTTTTAAGCTTCTGTATCTTTGCAATTAGCAGTGAACATGTATCTGCTAATGATAATAATTAGCTTTCGATTTAAAAAATGAACTATAAATTTGTACTATTTAGTATCATCATTTATTTTGCAACCATGGAGCCCTATCCCGCGAGTGTATCTCGCGGAGAGTGGCTCCACAGTGCCGCATCGTTCGTACGACGGCGAGCATCCGTTGCTCCCTCCTGTAGGGTTCGCTAGATCCTAGACTTGCGCAAAGCGCTTATTAGGTACTACATAAACACAAGCGTGATCTGTTGGCTAGACGATCTCCATATATATTCGCAATGTAGTGTAGTATATTATGCTTTGTCAGGGCCTTCACAAAATCCCACGTATGATAATTTATCTATACACTCACAAGACGTCAATAAAAGGCATTTTTTAGCTAAATCGGTACTTAAGTATAAATGAAAAATAGTTTTGCATACTCTAATTTATTAATATGCTTTAGGTACCTCTAAATGTGTGTTATATTACACTGAAACGTAAAATTTTTAGAGGCTTCTTCACTTTGACTCTCAGACCTCGAGAGCTAAAAATAGAGATACGACTTTTGAGAGCGCAACATTTTGTAAATGTAAAGTGCAGGTCATTCGGCGCGGTGAATTTAAAAACTTACCTGGATACTGTCGAAGATCCGGCTGTAAATAGATATCGTCGTTGCGCTGGTATATCTCCGATCTTATAGTTTCGGGCATATAGAAAGTGGCTGCCAATCCTGTAAATGATCTGCATTTTAATATCGTGCAAGGTGTATGAGAATATAATCTCAATTGTTAACTGTTTGTACTTTTAATAATATTTTACATACAATGCAGAATAATTAAATTAATGCAATTTAAAATATTTTACTGGACCAGATATCGCTTTCGTAGCCCCTGCAAAATGACCGTGAAGATAATCGTGAAAAATGTTTGACATAAAGTAATAATGTGCCTTAAATACGAAGTTTAAATAATTCCATGACAGTTTGGACTAGCAATTAATGGCCCGAGTTAACTTATTTCTGTGACAAGTATATTGTAAACGCTATAAATACTACACCGTAACATCACCGTAATTTAAATTCGGTCTTAAAGTTTTTGACATTGACATGATGGCACTCTGAAATAAATATATCATTTCTTAGCAATTTATGGCTAATATTTAATTCTACTCTACCATTAAGCTGGAAACAAATCTTTTTAAGACTGTACCCTGCTTTAACAATTTGAAAAAGGATAACGACAAGTCAGATTATTTTTCCGATGTTACAAATAACACATACTTGAAATATAGCGAATTTAGATTTGCCATCTTCGTTTCAGCGGGTTTTACAAGACAAAAAAAATAATCTATTATTTAAGTGGACAGTGTGTCATATCAGGAAAGTACAACAGATCCTGACTAGGAGAAGATAGCTTCAAAAAAATTCAAATTTCAATATTTTAATTTTAAAATGTTTGGAAAATAATACATCGTGAAAGTAGTTATGGCGTAACCAAACAAATTGGAAAGATATTGTTGGGGAATATAACATATTTACATTTCCTAAACTCTCAAAATGTTGCATATTAGGAGGCATAAATAACAGAGGAGGATTTGCCAATGGCACGAACTAATGTTGTGGAAGCGGAGAGCCCAACACACGGTCTTCAGCGTGTCATGTCGTGCTCGTCGGGCGACCAGACTAGGTTCGGGCTCAATGAATGACCGACATTCCACTCACACCCAAATGGGAGAGAAGCATTCCGATATGAGGATTATAATAGATGATTTAACTATAATCATCATGACCGGAAGGACCTTCTTCCCCCGACTTTGACGTCAGGGGTACCGCGTGCAGTAGCTAAAGGGGCCGCGGCTGACTTAAATGATTCGCTCATGGAGCTGATACTTAACCGGGTTGAAGCCCGACAAATTGCAGAACTCAAAATTCCATGCCCACCATCTCGATATTCCTAAATGTAGTACTGTGCGGTATAATCGCCATTTTTACCGCGTACAACAGTTCTATGGAACCAGCTGCCTTCCTCGGTATTTCCGATCCGATACGGCTTAGGGATCTTCAAGAAAAGAGCATTCCTCTTCCTTAAAGGCCGACAACGCGTCTGCAAGACACCTAGTTTTGCGGGTGTCTATGGGCGGCGGTAGTCACTAAGCACCTGCTCGTTTACCCCCTATAACATAAAAAAAATCGTATTGGGACTAGTCCCTATTCTAAGTGTCCTTCGATCTGTTGTCTAACATGACGTGTGTCTCGCCTATAAATCCATGGCTTATGAATAACGATCACAGTGTCTTTCCTCCATATGTCTGGGAAAATGCATCCCTCGAGGAGAGTATTGCATATACACACTGGCACTAAGGGATTCACTGGAACAGCCGTCAAGATTTTTAACTCCTGATAACTTCGGGTCTTGGGACGAGATTCTGACGAGGAGTTTCATATCGTCAAATGTGCGAGTAGTATGCGCCCGGATCCTGGTGGAAGAAGTGGTGCTGAGATTCCTGATGTTGTACCAAGGCTACGTCAGAAGTAGGGAATGCAATCCCGCAGGAAATGGATCCCGGTATTTGCGGGATCCCGCATGAACTTACTTACTTTAAAAACTTACTTTAACTTACTTATTTAAAATTGAGAAAGTTAGAAAACTAAAAATTTTTAAATTAAAATTAACAAATGTTTCAAAACTAAACATTATTTTGAAAATAACTTCTTAAAAACGTTAAGGTATTGATTGTTTCATCTGCTAAACGGCTCCTGACCTTACAAACTATATGACCAGCAACAGAAAAATATGCTCGTTCTGCTAATCGTCGTTCGTAATACATGATTTTCGCTTCTCTGCAATCCCGCAAATCCCGCGCGGGATCCCGCTCATTTTACGAGCGGGATTAATCCCGCACCTGGCATGCGGGATCCCGGTATTTCGGGATCCCGGTATCCCTATATTGTATTCCCTAGTCAGAAGGGAATAGCTGCGAGGTACTCGGCGTACACCGAGATTCTAGCGTGTAGCAACTCAGCTGTTTTAACGTTGACTATAGCAGGACGATCAGTAGGATCCGGTACGACTGGGGAGGTACCTCTCACTCACATTAGTAGTAGGTATAATAGGGCGAACGAGCCGTCGGAGTCATTATCATCATAGATATCCACATAGACATTATACAGATGCGTTGCCCTCTTTCCCCCTCCATGGGCCACCGGCTACAACAAAGCTGTCAATTTTACTTACTGAATTAGTAAATTCTGTTTTCATTATATAACCGCATAGTGATATCTATAGTATGGGAGTTTCATTAATATCTTATTTGGGAGTTATAATTTCGAGACTATAGAAGAAGTTCAATTGCTCAACTTAGATTCGTCTAATTCAATAATGATAAATTAATATAAATTGGCAATAATCTAACAATTCAAACTAAAGATGCTTGCAATCAGGAACATGTTTGTTATTTCGTTTCTAACACAAGGGCTAGAGCATACAATGGTCCATGGTGTCAACTTTTTGATTTACGCATTGCTAAGAATAGGAACCAATAATACATAATTTTTCCAAACTCGAGAATTATTTACAAATAAAATACAGATAAATCTAGGTCACCTCTAGCTGACCTATCACTTCTACGCATCTACGCATCTAGATTCAATTTTAGGTCAACGGGGGGCTGACACGGAGCTGACCTAGATATATATCTTCAGTTTCCCAGATATTGGAAACATTCAGGAAATATTTTAAATTGCATTCTTTTTATTTAGTTGTTTGTACCAACAGCATATAATTGAAAAAATAACAACTAGTAACAACATAGAGATATCTAAAAATAGAATAAACTTCTAGAGGAGTACACAAAACATGCAAGAGGTCTATAAAACTAAACATAAACGGTTTCTACTAATGTGAAATTTAAAGTGGTGTTTCTATAAATTGTGTTTGTTGCAAAAATAAAATAAATACAATAAAAGTTTATTAAGACCGTAAGAATTTACAAATTCGCCAAATAACGACCTTATTAATACTTGTAACCTAGCACGCAATTTAGGGCGTTTAGACAGTAAATGACATTACGGATTAATATTTTGTACCCTACACTAAATCGTACTATTAACCGAAATGTCCAGCTTTCCAAGTGGGCGGCATTTTACCTACGTGTTGATATTAATTAATATTTTCCTAAAGAAGACTTTTCATTTCTGCCTCGATGTATGTAAATCTGTAGATAGGGCGAAAAATCGGCTATCACATTAAAAATACAAACACATTTGTATTCGATTTGGTTTTTTGGTTTAACAATAAAAACAATCTCATTATTTACGATCAAATGTTTGACGACGAACTGTAAAGTTGACGTTTAGCACTCCAATGTACGGATAATATACGAATGACTGGGAGATTTTTCGAATTTATGCGGATCAGACGATTTCGTCAAATCGGTGGCGTGCTCCTTTGGAGCATTGGGGCCAGGAGTCAGGATGGGAACCTGTCCCCATTGCACTATTCTGACGACATAGTAGGGATTGTACAGAGGCGACCGGACAGTCCCCTGTGAGAAGTCTGTCCTTTTCGCCGAGGCCAGCCGGTCGCCGGAGGGATCCTGTTCCTTGTTGAACCAGGACCTTCCATTTATAGGTTGAAGGCACCCCAGAGGGGTTTAGTCAGTATTCCACTTCCATGTGTCGAGTCCGACTTAGGTCTAGGGGCCAATCGGCCTTCTAGATATCATACGTAAATGTAATCTATGTATCATGTATATTATGTATTACTCTAATAAAATTCTTAAATATATTTCTTTTGTCTAGCACCCGTAACACAAGTCCTTACGGTATTTACGGCACTAGACTACGTAGCGTATTAAATCTACAGATATTATTATATTATCATTAGTATTATTCAATCACCAGTTATAAAGAAAGTAGTAATTAATAATTTAGAGAGTTATGTATGTGGTCCCTACACATTCAAATACGCTAGTAGCATTCGGTTCCCCTTCCTACCCCATTAGAGTCAGCGCAGACAGAACGGAGCGCAGCGGAGAGGATTTTATTAACGCAATTAAAAATAAACTTCAAACTTATTGCAATAATGTGCATAAATCATTCCCGCGCATCCCCGAGGACGCGCGAGCATTTTTTGTCAGGTTCAAGCATTTATCCACTTTATTGCAATAAGATTAAAGTTTATTTTTAATTGCGTTAATAAAATCCTCTCCGCTGCGCTCCGTTCTGTCTGCGCTGACCCTTAGGGTATGGTATGACCATGTGTTGTTGTTGTGACAATTAATTAGCTGTTGCTTGGCGTGGCTGGGCTACGGGGTGGCATCCTTGACCCGACAAGACTGCGCTCGCCCGGTCTTGCATCGTCCGCGCTTGCGCAATTTACCCCCGCGCTGCGACGCAAATAGCAATTGCTTTCCAATCGATGCACCGGGAAGTTGGGAGGTTCAAAACAGTCCTTTGATCCACTCAACGTGATATAATAGAGCTGGGTTTAAACTAGCAGGTCGAATAATTGAAAATATCAATTCCCCCCGTTGCTGCGGCGCAAATAGATCGCTTTCCAATCGAGGCACCACGGGGGTTGGAGTGGTCCCGAATCAACCCTTTGATCAGCCCACCGTGTGTAATGATAGAGCTAGGTTTATACTAAGAGGGCTTAGTTTTAAAACGTGAATCATGACACGTAACAAATACATTTTCAATAGATAATTTTATCTGCTTGACTAAGATATATCACGTAGACGAGAAAACGTATTTCATAGACGGTAAACGTACATATTTCTATACAGCCAAGTCTGAACTTCCTGCTAGAGTAGATTCTCGTGTTGAAATTTACTATACTATGGGCTGGTATCTTAAGTTACTAATATAGAGTCAATCAGGTAGCGCTACATAGCACTAAGTTAAACTGGTATTATCAGTATAAGTGTAATACCGAAAAAGTAATTACATTCCTTACATCACTGATCTTTATTTGTCACTTAAATATCTCACTCACATAATATTATTTCGAATAGCAACGTCACTGTCTAGAACATATTGATGATGGATTTCAAAATGATCTAACAGGTTTTAGTTTTCAATTATTTGTTCCAAATATGTGTATACTTTCGATTGTAATTTTATTATTTGTAGAACGAAAATAATAGGATTGGCATATGTAGTAAACATACAACTTTAATAATATCAACAAGAAACGCGAGTGACTATGTTTTTTTCTTCATTTTTTTATTTATAGGATAAGGGGCAAACAAGTACAGATGCGTTAGACATCCCGCCGCCCATAGACATCCGCAAAACTCGAGGCTTTCCAGACGCGTTGCTTCTACTAATAATAAGACTGACAGCTAGAACCACCAATTACGATAAATTATACTTTATATGTAGGTATATATATATGAGAGCGGATTTTTTTTTCAGCCTACGTCGTCCCACTGCTGGGCATAGGCCTCCCCCAAACTCCGCCAACCCGGTCTTTTGACTTCTCCCACCAGCTTTTGTCGAAGGCATCGAGGTCGTCCCGCCAACGTTTCCTCGGCCGTCCTCGGCGTCTCGAAATTGAAAATTGAAATTTGAGGAGCGGAAATTGTGAATCCGAAATTAGTTCATAATGAAAATGAAAATATTCTTTATTGCGCACATTATAAATAGTAAAAGCAATACAGTACATGTTACAGTATGGATGCACACAAAGGCAAAAATATGCAAAATATATTATATATACCCATATAATATGGTAAGAGGTAGTGCCACACTGCATGCTTGCATGCAGTCGAATTGGGCCGGCACGACCGGGGAGGTACCTCTCGCTTACACGAGACTGGCGTAAAGTGACAGCTGTGCTGTCGCGTTTCGTGCGGTGTGCAAATAGCCGGTGGCCCATGGAGGTGGGGGGAGAAAGGAGGGCAGCGCATCTGTATGGCCTCTATGCGGATATTTGTGGGCGTCGGTAGTTATGAAAATTACTCCGGCTGCTCGTTTGCCCTCCTATATCATAAAAAAAAAACTTTAATTAGAACTTGTGACACCAGCCCCTAGTATATAGTGAGTTTAACAAAAGATTACAAAAGAAATGTAGGTAACATTGTTAAAATGTTGCTCTGTGCGGTAGATATATTATTCATCTGTTACTGTCACAGTGGAAAATCCACTCAGACAGGTATTCAATTTCCCCCTATGATTTAATTGCAATGGGACGGATAAATTGAAGCTCCCATCGAGTTTGATTGCCACCCGTTTGTGGCGCTGTCATCGCCATGCATCCTCCCCCTTTGCACTTTAATATTAGTATTTTGCCGACATATGCATGCGTTTTAACCCTATATATTTCTCTAACCCTATGTGAAGTACGTGTTATAGTTCAGTGTTAATACAACACATCTTTCGTGTTATCATAATATATGGAGACAGGGCTCTTGGGGATAGATGTAATGAATACATGTACATTCGGTATAAAAGCTTAGGATTAACACCGTAAATAAGTTAAAAAGAGAATTCACAATAATCATAATATGTCAAAGCCGATAATAAAGGACATTAAATAGGACTATATTCCTTTATTACTTTTAGATAGGCATGTGTCAGGCTAAACTTGCCTTGGTCTCTAGGAAAATTTAGTCTAAAAAATACATATTATTTTATGAAACTATACATTTATGGGATAGTAAATAAGTGGGAAATTATAATAGACAAACGCAGAGCTGAGAAGTTTAACCAACGATATAACATCCGTTGCGGTTTTTCGCGATTTTTTTAATAACGTTTATAATCAAAATCAATCAAAATCAAAATCAAAAAGTTTTTATTCAAAATAGAATTACAGGAATTACTTTTTGAACGTCAACAATAAAATCTACCACCGGTTCAACCCTAGCCCTGTCCTGAGAAGAACCGGCGAAACAAACTCAATAATATACTTAATAACTTAATAATAATAATATAATAATTTCCTAGCCTTCATTTATCTCGGATGAAATGGGTGAATTAAAAAAATATTTAAACAGATCGGCCATTTTAAATTTCACTAAGTCCTGAAGAGAAATAATAAAATACTATATCTATAACATGTATCTATGTGCTTAGCAGAAATATGTGTGTGAAATAGCGACGGACTAGAACAAATTAAAAAAGAAAATGTGATCGCCAAGCAATAATCGCACAATAAAAAATGTACAGATATTACATGCTACAATAAACAACCAACAAATTAAAACACAGAATTAAAAGACAAAATAAATTAAAATACTTAGATAGGAAACGTAAGAACTTAATTTTACAAACAAGCTCAGGTTCATTAGTAACGATAACAAATTTCTAAAAAAAAATGATACAAATAGAGCTACCTTCTGTAAAGGGATCGCTCTCATTCCACATTCCACACACACGACTTCGCTCGTGAATCAGACCTTAACACCGACATAAAAGCACAGACATTAGACAAAAAATATTCAGAACACAATTTTGTCTCATAATATTACGCAGTAAATATTTAGTACGTAAATATGTAACATAATATTTTGATACTTATACATAAAAAACCATTTGCCAAGACATTCGACATAAAAAACCAAATCTTTTCAGAACACAATTTTGTTTCATAATATTGTGTAGTCAATATTTAATGTGTAAATATGTAACATAATATTATGTTACTTATATTTATAACCTAATGTAGAGAATAGAAATACACGTCAAAACAATCTAGAAACAAAACAAAAGCCAGCGACGGATGATGATTATGATACATTTTGATGATTGTGTAAGAAATCATTTATGCCATAAGCCAAACACATGCCAAATCAAATCCTTTAACGGATAGATATTAGGCATATTGGAATTATTAATTATATTTTTTTTTAATTATGTAGACTGTAGAGTAATGTGATACTGCTTAGCTATATCAAAAATATTTTATTTAATATGTCGCAAAGCACGCTTGCAAATAAATGTGGTTTAGTCAATTTCAATTTTCAAAACTTATGCACAAATCTCAGAGTTATAAAATTATTCTTAAACTGAAAATATTTTAAAATGGGTATATCCGTAAAAGATTTTTGTTAACTTAAATCATTATTGTATATATAGATATTGTCATTCAAACGCAGGCATTGTGTTAATAATAATAATCAGTATTTTTTAAATCCAACTTAAAAATGTTGTAAACGCGTTCGAGTTTATAATGAGGAAATTGCAAAAAAGTACGCAACGAAAGAGGTATTCCTAAATTATAATCCACCCGTTTGTTATTTCATTTGTGTCAATAAAACTTTTGACAAACAATTAAATTCAAACTTCACACTCCCACAAAATAAAACATGTATTTCAATATTTTTTAATACTTCTCTATATTCTAAGCCATAAATGTGTTATGGCATGATAAAAGTGATTCATATAATAAAAAATGTGATTGGACGCCATTTTGCATTTTCTGTTTGGGTGTAGTCGCATACGGCCATTTTGTTTCCCCTTCCCCTGCCCCACCTTTAGTTATTGATTGACGAGCTGTGTCTGGGAGCTCTCCCCGTAAATCAATATTGCAGCCCGCTAGCATGTACATATCTAGGCTGCCTATTTCTGCCCGGGCCGGCCACCCTGCATTGATTCGCGGTTCGCGCTAGACTTTATAGGGAGACTCCCCGTACATCAATAAGGCACCCCGCTAACACGTACTCCTATATAAGCTAGATGATTTCTGCCTGGGCAGGCCATCCTGAATCTGTATTGATTCGCGGTCCGGGCTAGACTTCAACGTACATTCAAAATAGGGAACTTTCTGTAGCATGGAAAGCAATAAGTATACATAACAAAATCGCCATCAATTCCATCAAGTTCTTATAAAATAGTTCGCTGTGCAAAATTATCATAATGATTAAGATTAAGTAACAGATATTTTCTGGAGTGAAGTTGAGGAGACTTATCACTTTTTATTAGTTTACTATTAGTACTTTAAGTAGTAGTATACTGTTATATTATTACTTTTATATCGATAGTTTAATGCTTACAAGTTCTCCAATAATCTACAATGCTGTAAACATTATTAATTTATTATATATTATGTTAAAATCACAAAATATTTTGTAAAAATTTTAGTTTCATGAATTAAGTCTGCATTCTTTTGAACCTAAACATTAGCGAGGTAAAATATCGCACGTTAGTCGCGAATTCGAATCTTTATGAGATTTTAAAAAAGTAAATATTTTCATGCTTTGAAATGAAAACTTTATTTATTGATTTATACATATGTATAAATAAATAAAACTCAAAAGATTATGCAATCTAATAAGTTCTTATCAAATCCTCAAATGACAGAACAAAAACATACATTCAATTGAATTCCAAATCATAAATATATTTCATAATTTTATTACATTTGTAGGTCCTAAAACATAGTGCAAAAATGCTTCTTCAGTACAGTGATACACAAAGGGCTTTTTATGCGTGTGTGCACGTGGGGACTCGGTGTACCATCATTGGATCTACACAGGATAAGACAAAAAATATTGACTTATACCTAAAGAAATGACATCAGTCTGAATATGCATTATTACTAGTACCTATAGCGGGAGTTGAATTTGTGTATTCATATCATGGCAAAGTTTATCGCCATACACTGATGACCTAAATGTTGCGTGACTCTTAGATAAGTCCGAGAGATATTACACGATCATCTATTCAAAATACTCAATAAGATATCGCGAAAAATCTAACACGAGATGACAACATAGAGGAAAGACTTTTCACTAGCAAAAAAACGTATAGTTCGATGAACTACAGGCATATTATGGCTCCGACCTTTGGCATCACAGAAAGAGAGCTTGCCTCCATGCCAAAGGTCAATATCGATTTTGTCTTGCCAATGAGTATGTAATACGTATGCTAGCTTGACTCTACTTTATTGTCTGGTCAATAAAATAGAAAGCCGACACAGGGGGTGCTAAAATTGTGATGATAACATCACTAAGGGCTCGTCTCGCAGATTTTATGGTAAAGCCTCGGTTAGCCTTTTACGAAGTGGCAAAAAAACTACTAATTTAGGCTTAACAGGTGCCAATTTCCACTAATTAATATGAAGCATTTATGTGGCAATTTAATAGTTAAGTATTTATTGGTTTGTGAAATATGTACCGGGCCCTGAGTATATTCAAATACATACATTTGGTCTGACAGAAATGGCTTGCCTAGTCAGGTAATAACGGCCAGGAGTTAGTTTGAAATTTATAAAATATTTCCAAGGTAGGCAAATGTCAGATCAATCGACTGTTATACGACCTGACAGAAATGACTTGCCTAGTCAGATAATAAAGGTTTTAGTTTGATGTTGATAAAATATTTCGAAGGTAGGCAAAAGTAAGATCAATTGATTCTTAGACGGCCTGACTAAAATGGATTGCTTCAGGTAATGATGGAGACGAGTGAGTTTGAGATTGATAAAATTTTTCGAATGCAGGTAAAAGTCAGTTAAATCAACTATTACGCGGCCTGACATAAATGGCTTGTCTAGTCAGGCGGTCAGTCAGTGTTAGTCAGGTAATAATGTAAAGGCGTGATGTTTTATGACGGCGATAAAATATATTTTGTAATGCATATAAAACGTACCCTGCTTGGCGGATGACGGGCCCATGATGGCTGGTGGTGTGGCGTATATCTGAGTTGCGTACGCAGAGACGCCAGCGACTCCCAGGCACACCTCGGAAACTACGGACGGACAAATTAATTGTAATATAGCTCGCAAAATCTATCCCACTATATTTGAAGTAAAAGTTCTTTAGTGATTAAAACAAGAAAAACTATCCTAATATTAAAGTGTGTACTAGTAAATACAGGCCACTGTTGCATTATAGTTTTAAGTTTTCACTACTATCGGCAGTCTCCACGACTGTCTGTTGTTTTTAAGTACTTAACTACTTGACTTATCTTATCAACTACTGAATGGATTAGGAAATTATTGACACAGTTTATAGAAATTGTAATACCATAATAGCATTGTATTTCCAAATTGTGCCAAATCTCATCGAAAATTATTTAGAAGTTTTTGCATTCAAATATTCGTAGGTAGTAAGTAGATTATTGTAAAGAAAATTGCAAAAGGAAAAATGGGAAGATAAATGTCTATGACCAGTAGGCGATAGAGATCAATTCAATGTATCAATTAATTGCTTATGTACAAAGTAAAGAAATAGCGTAGGAAAAAAAGGAGTATAATGGTACCAATGACTGAGTAAATTGTTATAAATATTTAAACTGCAGTAAGAAAAATGTATTAATTTTGTTATTTTTCTTTTTTTGAAAACGCACAGATTTTATGTAACATTTAACAAATTTTATTAAATAATAAAAAAATATCAACTAAAGAAAGTTTCAGTTTTATCTTTATACATTTTCGTTTTCATTTCGTTTCGATCTCGTGTAAATATAAAGACGAAAAATAGATGTTGGCCAAATAGAAAAAGAAAAAAAAATGTATCACAAAATAGACCAACAGACTATCTCTTTATTTTTACAATTACTATTTATATATATATATATATATAAAATATAAAATTCGCGTGTCACAGTTTTCATAGTCCAGTTGCCATACTCCTCCGAAACGGCTTGACCGATTCTCATGAAATTTTGTGAGCATATTGAGTAGGTCTGAGAATCGATCCAACATCTATTTGAATTGTTGTTTGTTTGAATATCATTGCTTTCCGTCTGACCCTTGGATGTCACTGAAAATCGGTGCCAGCGAACTGAAACTCTCCGACGTATGCCGAGTGACATCCTTTTCAGTGCTCCTCACATTGCATCACTGTGCATGAATATGCAAAAAATATATACTTAAATGGTTTTTAGCTATTTTTCTTTTCTTTTTTTTTTGTGTCTCATGTACCTATTGTTTGTAAATGTTTTATTAGTATGTGGAGCATTGAATAAACTTATTTCTATTCTATTCTATTTTTCATCCCGATATTCCCATGGGATCGAAAGTTACGCGGGTGAAACCGCGGGGCGCAGTATACTATTTTTTTAATACTTAACATTAATGAATAAATAAATTAAAAATAATACCCAATGGTGCAGATGAGTTGAGTGACCCAGAAGCATTGAGACTATCATTTGTTGAGTAAAAGTATGTTGTTCCGCCAACATTTTCCTAGAGAAGAAAGAAAAATTATTGACTTTCGTTTTATTTTTTCATTATCAAAAGTTAAAAAATGGTTATGCTCTTCAACACTACATTAGTGAGGATATTTTAATGGAATTCAAAACATGAACTCATACAAATTACTCATGTTGTACAAAAGGTAGACCAGCATTCATAATTCATAATAAATATAATAAACAAAGTGTGTAAATTAAATATCACAACTGGCAAGGAGTTTTATCTGGTAGAACTGGGTATGCTGGGCTTGGATAAAGTGGTGGCTTGAACAAAACATCTTTAATATAGGTTTGACCTTGCAGAAGTCAAGTTATTTTCCGTAGAAATTAAAAATTACTAAAAGGTTTGGAAGGAAGGAAGAAGGAAAGGATTTTGGAACTGTTGAAAATATTGAAACAGTTATAACCGATCAGTTGAATTCACAATTCCATTATGAGAATTTCAACATTGTTATAAGATCCAGTGTTGTAACACTGCCCAAAATAGTTATTTTCAGGGTGACAATTGTTAGTCTTTTTCAGTAAACAATAAAAAAAAACCATTTTATTACTTAATTTACAGACTATGTTATACATTATATTATATACAATGTTATTACAATACTAGTCAACCCATGCCTTAATGGATGGTGGACATAAAATATAAAATTGGATTCAATCTTAAAAAACTACAGCTTATGTTATTTTACTAATCCAATTGTGTAAAAGAAATTTTCATGATCAGATTAGTATATAAAAAAATTACTCTTAAAAATCAAATAAATTTAGAAACTTTAGCTCTTTATAATATTAGTATGGCTGTATCATGTGACTAAGACAATACCTGGTGTACTTGTGGATTTGTTGGCACTGGAGGCAAATTGTTCGGCGGAGAACTCTCTGGTGATTCTGGGAGTATATTCGTGGGGTAGTGGTAATTGATTGGCACAAACTCACCAATCAAAACCTGTGCAAAAAATGTAGTAAGTATACCTTACATAAGTTGTACATACATACATACATAATCTCTTGCCAATTACCCACGCGGGATGGCAGAGAAAATAAAAAATAATAAAACTAAATAACTGTGTTTTAAATTATGCAGTATTATCAAGGTGTATTTGTGGTGATGATGATACATATTATATAGAAACATATTACCTACCTGTAGTTACATTATACAATTTGTATGTACAATAAACATAACATCAATGTATATATTTTACACTAAAATATTTAAGAAACATACATAATATGGTCATATACATGGCCTTTATGGCAAGATTGTGGATTGAAGGGATGGTGGTTGGAAACAATAATGTTTAGTATAATATTCAACTAAATGGGTGATGATACTTGGTATAATAACTTGTTCAAGGTACCAGAACCTGGATTTAACCTCTTGGTATTTGTTTTGTTATATCCATTACTTAAATTTAAACACTTACCTTTGCAGATGCTGTAATTTAACATAAGCAGTATATTATATTAAAAAAGAATAAATTTGTATATCCTTTAAGGATTAGAAAGATCAATATATAACCTTCTTCATAGAAGTCGGAGAAGATTCAAGGCTTAATTTTCCCAGTGCTTGATTGAGGGATCTGGTCGGAGTCGATGTAGAGTGATTCTGAAATCAAGAACATTTCGAAATAGATACATACATATTAAATCATATATATGTATGCATTTATAATTAAGCATGAATCCTGTAGTGGCCTGACTCCACAGCTAGGCACCAGCTTTGCTACAAATATAACTATAAAACTATTTCTAGAGTAAAAAGACAACTGACCATGTAGGTAGCCAGCTTAGACTCCTGGGGCAAGCCATTTGGCGGCGAATATTGCAGGAAGATTGACGGATCCATGTTCTCCAGGTTACTGGAACAATGGAACAAATCATAAAAAATATCGACCGTTTAGGTGCAAATAAATGTCAAGTGCACAGAAGTTGTTACTGATTGACGCGATCGATCACTTACTTGTTCTATCTCGAAATTAATATGCCATCTCTTTTCTAGATCTCCCTATTGGTTGTTCAGATGTTTAGTAACTGTACTGAAGGTACCACTCGACCATTTTTATTCTCTTAGCTCTACGGGCTATTACGAACTTCGTGAACTATGCTTTAACACATAAAATGGAGATCACTATGTATTAAGTTCATTGTAGTAAATAGATAATTTTCACATGTAATAGTCTGAATTACAATAATATGGAACAGTTTACGTATTGTAGATTACAAAGATAATAACTCGGGACACGAAGACAAATACTTCAGCCATACAAAGACACGGGCTACCATCAATTACTTTATACTTCGATACTTCATTCAATTCTGATTTTAATGATTTTAAAGTAGGGTAAATGCTTGATCAAAATATATCGATATTTACCATAGACAAAAAATCTAGAAAATTTTGTTCGATTTAAAAAGTATATATTTATTTAAATTCTTTACTGATACATTTTGGTACAAGGTCAGAAGAAAACATCTACTGTAAATATTTCATATATTTACGTTCGGGAGGATCCCAAATATACCACATGTAGTAAAATACCACATGTCGATTCTCAATGTACCAAGGACTTCACTAGCACAACCATAGAGATGAAAGAAAATTAAATACGTGTGGCGAGGACAGACAATAAAAATAAGTTCTGTGCTAAGTTAATTCGCTATAAGTTTACGCATGCTAAAAAATAGTAATTAAAAATGCAGTAATTTTGGAGGAACTACTAACTAATTATTTTAAGATAAATATTTAAACAATGGCATAATTATTCTTATTTATTTTAGCAGTTGAAAAGAAAACTACTTTACCGTCAACAACATGCTAAGTACGGAGTACCACAAGAAAGTGTAGCTAAACTAATTTGTAGCAGCTACGCGGCACTACAGCTGTATGCTACTAAATTCAGGTCATTATTACGTTTTCACTTCTATCTGTAGACTGTAGTCCCGAAAAAATCTTTTGACAACTGTTTGAATGGGCAGATCATACTTATTTCTTTATAATTTCTATATCAAGGGTATAATATTAAAGGCAGCAAAGTCCCGTAGGTAGCTGTATAAATAATATTCTAACAAATATGGCAAAGTCCATTACGTTATTCTATTGTTTATGCATTCAATTACAGTTTCAAATCAAGTATTAACATTGTATGTAAGAAAATACAATACAGCAGTAAATATGTATCCTTTAAAATTTATTCGTGTTTTGTAAATGACGTAAAATTTCTTTAAGTGGACTTTGACGCCTTTATTCGTCTTCTTCTTGGTCGTCCTCTTCATTGCTAAAAGTCGTACCTATTCTGGAAATCCCTCACGAAGTTGTTAATTATTTCCTTCCATTCTGCTCTATCTCTGGCCTGTTTAAGTGTTGCGGTCACCGTGAGCCCTGTTATTTCTCTGATTTGGTCACACCAGCGAGTTGGTGAACGTCCCCTTGGTCGATTCCCCTCTATCTTGCCGATTACAACTAGTTTTCAAGATTGTCTCGATATGGTCAAAATAACTTAGGACTCTTCGGTAGCAGATCGTAGATAACGTGGTTTCAATCCTGAGTTGGTCGAGAATGAATCTGTTTGTTCGTTTTTCTGTACACGGAATTCGCAACATTCTCGAGCGAGTGAGATGGTGGGTCTTCCCATCAATAAGGCAAATACGAAGTTCATGGTGATTGATCGTGCAAGAACCCTAGAGCGTACAGGAGTGCTCACGAACTTGGACTTCGATAAGGAGTTTGTTTCTCTGGGGTCTTTAATTAGCGATCAAGGAGGCTGTAGCGGTGAAATCCATAGACGTACGCAAATGGCCAAATTTGCAATGTGCAAGATGACTCGGATATTATGGCAGAACAGAAACGTCTCCAATACCACCAAAATGAGAATTGTGCGATCTTTGGTGTCCTCAATTTTTTCTTTATGGATCCGAATCGAGGGCCATCCGTGCGACTGATAGAAAGAAGATCGACACCGTATTCTCTGTCGTATTCGTAGACGTGTATTCTCTGTCTACGATCGACGCTTTTGAAAAGTGGCGTTTGAGAAAAATGTTGCCTTTATTACCACTGTTAAAGAACTATTTAAAGAAATTATAGACAATCGAACAAAGAGAGATTTAGTCCACGCATGCGAACTTTTCAATGAAAAATAAATGAATGAGGATAAACTCGGTATATTTTGATCTAATTAAGTCAAGCAGTTAACATATATTTTTGATTTCATAAAGTGAAATGATGAATTGATGAACGCTGCCTCCACGCACAATGGAGAGACAAGGTGGAACAAACGAAAGAGAGCCACGGCATGTCTAAAACTTTGGCTTTTGAATTTATAGAAAAAAAGTAATTTTTGATAAATTTTTCTTTTGATGATAATGATAATTTGTAAGGATTATTTCAGTGACCTTATCTCAATTCAATTTTTAAAAGTACGCAATTTTTCATTAATCTTATATATTAATAGCGGAAGCCGATTTTTGTCCTGGACTTTTTGGCCGAACCACACAACGTAAAATTATGGTTAAGGTGTCAAATTAAAGGTCTCGACGTGATTGTGTGCCAAAA
>LUGF01054895.1:80322-102447 GCA_001625245.1 Calycopis cecrops | reverse complement strand
TTTTTCAGGTCATATTCAGTAATATTTTAATAATTTATATTCAACAACTTATAATTATAATTAAATATAATTTTATGGTCGAATTTCGACCACTGGGCGGCCACTAGTTTTCTATTAATAACGTTATTACGTAAAATTATCGTCGGTATACCTATTTTACAGAGGACTAAGACGACTTTTTGTTTTACTGACTTTGACTTAAATCAATGTAAACAAAACAACTTAAAGAATGTTAGATTACTAATACTTTTTCTCAGGGTAAACAATATTTTTTCTGGAGTAATAGGTAGCCAACTAGCCACATATTATTTGTTATTGTTTAACTTAAAACTTGTTTTAGATATGTTGTAAAAGTAATCAGTAATGTTTCGAAGCTCTTTTACGAAAAAATGTCTTGTGTCTTTCCGTTTGGATTTACTTGTGTTCATTTGATATGAAATATCCAATTTTACAATCTTTTCAATAAAAAGTCACATTAAATCCAATTAAATTTTAAAATATTTTTGATGAAAGTCAAATTAAAATCAATAACCCGATGCGCGAGAAATGAGACTGGCGCGGCTTATCAAAAGCGTATTGCGCAGACATAAATTGCGCATGTGTTGAAGTTCAACACTTTTGTGCTGGCCATCCCCATTCTCAAATGTCAAGACTGTCAAGCTACAAGTACCAATTTCCAATAGTCAATATTCATTCTCCAAATTTAATAATAAAAACTTATTTTACAATTTACACTTTAATAGTAGCTTAGTGAAGAAGTAATCGTTTTTTTGTTTATTTTTGTTTGTTTAACTAACAGTAAATCGTAAGATAAAGTTATTTTATGACTTCCTAAATATATTTTAATAAGATTAGACGTCACTAATTATACTGTCGATAAAAACTAAATTTAATTAACGTCGAATATAGTCTCTTGATTTTTTAATATCATAAAGTTTGAACAGTTAAATTTACGCGCAATTGCTTTTACACTTTTTACAAATTTATTGTCAGATATAAAATGGAAGCGTCATACCAAGGTGGAGTCTCATTCGAAGATAGTGATAATTTTCAGCGACTTTCGCAAACAATTACGAGTAACATTAAAAAAATATCTCAAAATGGTGAGTATAGAATGTTTATTTTATCAAATCATCAGCAATTTCATTCCGAATATAGCTATCACATTTTTCAAAGTGCTTCCTAAATGTTCGGAATCATTCGAAGAATATTCGTGATTCCATGTCGATTAATCATCAAACAGAGCAATATGTTCTATACACTTTATAAAACACTTCATTTAAATTAATATAAAAAAGGTAGGGGGGCGTTTATGAAAGTGTGTATGTATTTATTAAGTATGATTATGTATTTATATTCTACACACCTAAATGCGTTCTACACATTAAAACACAAAAACGCTAGAGAATTATAGAAACATATTCTGATAAATAAATTTTTTTGTCTAAATAGTTATCAGGTCAGGTTTTTTTTTAATTTCTATAATATAATGTGGCAAACAAGGGGTCAGAGCCATTGTCAGACTACCAACGCTCATAAAGATCTGCATAAAGGTTATACAGATTGCCTCACACATTGCCCTCCTTCTTCCTACACAGATTATTGTTGTTGTTATTTGCAACTTTGATGTGACTTGGTGCTTGGAAACTTCCCATTTGGCAATAAACTAAATTCATGGAAACAGTAAATAAAATCTATATAAACTATGTTGCTAACATGTTGGCATGAGGCATAAACTTTAAATAAAATATTAATAATTTTAAATAAAGTATCGGTATGTAATTATAAGACAAATTGTAAGACAATTAATAATATGATAACTATCGTAACAACTGAGTAAGAGGTAATGCCGCATTGCATGCGAGGAGGTACCTCTCGCTTGGCGTAAAGTGAAACCTGTGCTGTTATGTTTAGTGCGATGTGTATATGGCTGGTGACCCATGGAGGTAGGAGGAGAACGGATGTGGATGTCTATGGGCGTTGGTAGTTATAAAAATGACTCGGGACTGCTCGTTTGCCCCCCTATACCATAAAGAAAAAAAATCGAAAGTTTGGTGTTTATTATGCAAAGTAAATATTTGTTTGTTACAAACAAAAACTTATAAATATTGACATTTTACAAAGTACAAAGCACATCATCAATTGTGTTGTAGGAGTAGGTATTTAAATTTATTAGGTATACTGTTTTTAGGTAATGATGAATTTGTAAAATAACATAGTCAATTTTGTAAAATCTGTGGATTTTAGAATCTAAATAAGTAATATTTATCAATGACTATTCCTATGAGTCACCAAGCATTACAGACAAAAGAAAATGTGACAAGATAACATACTCTACTTTATACTGTTTTGTTTAATACACCTTTTCTTAATCATTGCAATCTTGTACTGTCTCCCGCTGTAGGGAGGGAAAATGGATTATCTTCCTACTCTTTCATTTATTTCTTCTGATAACCCGAGGACCCGTAACGAAATCACGTTACGGGTCCCAAGACAGTGTTAGCTTTTCCCTCAAGCTCCCTGAAATCATATTAAAGGGTTGTTGTGGTCCGCTGTTGATCCTGATGAAACAGGAGTAGTAGTGGGAAAGTGGGTTTTAAAAAAAATACCTTTTCTTAAGAGAATGTATATTAAACAAAATCAAAAAATCCAATAGATACATTTATTGAATTTATTTCTATGAACATATAAAGTTTAAGATTCTCATATTTTCATAAAGTTTTTATTACAAACTTACAAACTAATTGCAGATTGTAGTTTAATTGGTTGTAAACTGTATTAAAAAATATTAATATTATCTATATGGGCAATTTCACAGGTATCAATTACAATCATGATGAGCCTGTTATGAACATAAATTAATCAAATTAGTTACAAATTATTACTCTGAAATGAGGAAACTTTTAAATTTAGTGTTACTTATCTTAGTGGACGGTCCTAGCTGCCACTTCCTAATCTAGTCTCAAGTCATAGAAAAGAAGTCTAAGATGTTTGCATTCATTACATCTTTCTGCTGTTCCATGTGAAATGCAAACTTGTAAATATTACAAATTCTTAATATTTTCGTTTTAAATATTATAAATTTATATTTCAAAATGTACAGTAAAATTTTTCAAAAAGGTTATTCAACATAAACTTTTTAAATTGTCCCTAACAAAGACAAACTTCTGCTAATTATTCTCAACCACTTTATACTATTCCGATTCTGATGAAACACTTTGTTTTCAAAAAGCTTAGTTCTTATGATATTTACTGCTTATTTATGGTAAATAAATTATTTAATATTTATAAATAATACATAAATAATATTGAATGTAATTTTACAAATTCATTTTTCAAGTTTGTAATTGTTATAGCGTGTCTTGTATTTTTATTTTAGTGTCATCAATGTCAAAGATGGTCAATCAACTGCAGACACCACAGGATTCCCAAGAACTACGGAAGCAGTTGTAAGTTTGATGTATTTGTATTTGACATGGTCATGAGCAGTAACAGTTCTCAGTAGTGTTTTTAAAAAACAAGTTTAGAATACTACCATATATATTTTAATGGTAGTATTGCTGCATTGCAGCCGAATTAAGCTAGGGCTAGCTAATGGGAGATGAACGTCTTGCTCACATGATAGTACCCCAGTGACAACTATGTGTGACCCCATCGAAGGGAGAAGGGAAGAAGGGCAATACATCTGCATAGCAATAGCGGAGGTTAATAGAAGTTAAAAACTACTAATGTAATGAAAAAATAGAGAAGCGTTGGTTTCTTTTATATTGTAATTGTTCTTAAGTTACATTTAATGTGTTCTAACAGGCGGCAGATACAAAATTATACACAAAAACTGGCAAAGGACACATCATCATTAATTATGGAGTTGATGAAGTTGCCCACTAACAGCTCTGCAAATAAACTGACCCGTGTCCGTCTCAGCGACGAATATATGGCAACACTCAACGCATTCCAGGTATTTGTAACACGTTTAGTTAATTATGTAGTAGTATTATATAAAGGGATTAACGCGGTAAATCAGGGACTAACAAGTCATTGGTCACCTGACATTTCCAGACTGACTTTTTGTATGTACCCTTTAATGAGGTATATGACAAGTAGTTTTTAGAGGATTCCGAACAACGTTGTTAAACAAAACATTCATACTATACATAAACTACCATTTCTGTTCATAATGGATTCATTATTTGTCATTAATGGACTCGACAAACAAAAATACACTCAATTTTATGTATAAAAATAATGTATGTTTGCTTGTTCATTATGGTTATATTGTAATTTAGACAATTGCTCAGCATGTAATGAAATTTTGCTGCGATATTGGTTTGAATCCTGCTCAGGGCAATGATGTTGTGTCAAAAATTTATAACATTTCTATTCGCTAGTACCTGTCACACTTGTTTCAGATTGTATCCAATGGAACCTTTTTTAAATATTGTTATAAATGTGTTACTTAATAATAATGTAAGTAGTATTAGAATTTGTAAAACTCCACTATCACGTTTTGGCCGAATCGAGACATCCAGTCAGGATCTCATGGTTTGGGGTAGAACACTCCTGCCATTGCTGTTTGCTATAATATACTTACTCCAATGGCATGAATGCTCTAGCACAAAACATTTTCTTGTCTACGAGGAAGCCATCTACCGTCAAATTCATCAACTACATCTTGGAAGAAAAAAGTTCCCATCCCTTTTTCAAAGAATCACGACTGGAAGTATTTGAAATTTGGTAAAGCTTATGATCATATGGAGAAGATGTGCAGTAGGCTAATATTTTAATGTTACATGCTTTAGATTTTGTTATTTTATCTGAACAAAACGAAACCCACACTACGGAACGCAAACAGTGCTTAAACTAATGTGATAAAATAATTGATTACGGTCTGTATTTGTTACGACATGTTCAAATATGTTTGTCATATGATATTTAATTTTTATTTACCAAAATGTTTTACTCAGATACACAGTCAAATTGTATTCAAACACGAATAGATTATTTTTTTATAATTCGAAACGAAAGGAAAGGAAGGTCGAAAGTCTGTACATGGAAGTTATTCGAAAAAAGCGTACTGGGGATACTAACAATTGATAGACGTTCCAACAGTTATTTTCTAATGTTTGTCTGTTTATTTGATCGCGCACCATCTAAATTTACTGAACGGATTTTGATGCAAACTTTACTAATATGAGTCAGGTTATAAGGTCAGAAAAATAAAATATTTTACGTTGGTGAAACGTCGGGGCACTATATGGAAACTTCTTGGTATTGAGTAGATTCGTGGTGTGGCTTGGCCAATATCTTGACAATATGATCTTTGCCATACATACTATGTCGCATGTGACGATGTACGCAACATAACATTTAAGCTCGTAGACTATTATAATCTTAAAACAAAAAAGGTTTTAGTGAAGTTATGTGACTTCATGTACGTTAATGAATTATACAAACTGGTTTCGAGTTTATACTGTGACGTATTACCAGACAGGAGACTAGCTCCTGTTAAAATAATTAACTTATGATCTATATGATATTAATATAACGCAGTCGAAATAGAAGTAAAGGTAGGACTTCAAAAGATTTGGGAAATTCTCACCTGGGCACTGTGAAGAAGTCAGGGGATCCTCAGGCTCAGTATCATGGGTGTGGAGAATACAGTATCACCTCGACTTATACTACCCCTACTTACACCAGGAGTTACGCGGTTTTGAGTTAGTTTCGCCGGTTCTTCTCAGGACAGGGCTAGGGTCGTAGCGCGTAGCGTAACGTCAACAATAAAATCTACCACCGGTTCAACCGATGGTAGATTTTATTGTTGACGTTCAAAAAGTAATTCCTGTAATTCTATTTTGAATAAAAACTTTATGATTTGAAATTTAAATATCGGCTCTTCAACTACGAAAACTCCATATTAAGTAGTTCGATTTTTGAGCCTGCTTCGTCTAAATATCTTTTAATGTGTTACATATTTTGTCATAAAAACATTAGATCTCAATTAAAAAGTTCATATTAAGTAGTAAAGATATCTGAATTCGAGTTGACTCTATTAAAAGCTATAACATTTCCATTCGCTAGTACCTGTAACACTTGTTAAAGATGGAACTTTGTTTAATAATTTTATAAATTTACTTGCTGCGCTCCGCGGTTTCACCCGCGCAAATTTCGATCCCGTGAAGAACATCCCATAGCATCCCACAGGAACATTTTTTCGGGATAAAATATAGCCCATACGGATTCGGAAGAATCCCTCTAAGTAATGGTAAAAGAAATTTCGAAATCGGTCCAGTAGTTTTGAGCCTATTCAATACAAACATACAAAAATACAAAGGTTTCCTCTTTATGATATTAGTATAGATGAATTGTTATAGATTTAATTATTTAATTAATTAACAATAATAATGTAAGTAATCACTTTTTGGACGCATCGAGACATCAGATCAGGATCGCATGATTTGTTTTGGAACACACCAGCTATTGTATTATTGTTACTGCATACTATACTACAATAACTGCTGTGCTGAAGCGCAAATAACATTTGTCTACTATGAAGCCACCCACGGTCAAATTCATCAATTACATTTAAGGACTGAAGAAGAACGTTCTCATCCTTTTCAAAAATCACGACATAAGGAATTTTCCATGCTTTTGTTTTCATGTTATTGGGTTTATTCTTTGACTTTCTGTAGAACCCATTATTTTTTGGCTGTGTCCGCTTTGTGGATTAAGTTTTATGAGCAACCAGGTATGAAATGTGCTCTTTACAAAAAAAATTAATTAGGTTACAATTAAATATATAATATTATTAGTTGAAAAAGCAACAAATCTGGTTAAACTGGCCTTCGCCCAGACATACCATGCAGTTTAATGTACTGAAAATAAAATTAATATTAATGAGTTTATGCGATAAAAATATTTTTATCGATTGAATTAATTAACAAACGATAGATAATTTGACTTCATCACGATCATACACACCGATAAACCTTGTAGATTTTGACGTTAAATCTTTTAAAAATTATTGGTGCCTGTTTCTGATCTATGTTCAGGGATAGTTGCAAATTATAGCAATTTCGATTCCCCAAGAGCTTGCGCTTGTGTCCCAACGTATGTCAAAGCATTAATTTGTTTTTGTTGTTAATAAACGCTGTGTGGCCGAAATAAAAAGTTTTAAAGGGGGTTGGGTAATGCTTTGAAAATGGCGGATATTAATTCGACATAAACCTACGCAATTTTTTTTAGAAAAACCTAATTCTAATTGTAAGGGTATAATATATTTATTACATAAATATGAGAAGCATCACTCTATTAGCTAAAACGAAAAAAAAAACAAATGATCATCATAAATGGTTAGGTTTTTAAACTAAAATGTATATAATAATAATAATATAGATGTAGGTATAAGTAATACACCACACTTTGACAAAACCGTAGTAGGTTGATTGAATGCGGGTAAAAATCTAGAGCTCAGCGATGCTACACTAGCAGTAACAACCTGCTATTTATGTAGGAATAGGTATTCAATCTTATATGAATATAAATATAGGTACAATTTAGAAATATTAGAAGGACCAAGGGAACCTCACAGGAGACATCATAAAGTATGGTAAATCTTCACCAGACTTGGTCCAATACCTATACTGGTGTGGCCAGCCAACGCACCTATAAGTCAAATAGGGAGGCGCAGGCAAGACAGCTTTTAGTGGAAGCTGAGCCATATTTTCCTCCGTCTTTTTAAGGGTTGGTGTTGAAATCTCTACATTTTAATCCCTCCCTTTTTAATAGTTTCAGATTAACTGTAGGCCGCACTTATTGTATGCGTAGTTTCATTTAATGTCTCTCGCTTTTATTAACGTATGTGTATGCGTAAGATGTATGGAGATATAGGTAAATAGAGGTTTAGGATTCATTTGTTTTTAATATGATTCACACAAGGGCAACGATCTTGTACGATAAGAGGTCAGTACTCAGTTATCAGTTGAGATTGCACCCCGCAGTTTCACCCACGTAAACTACTACAATGTTGAGTGAAGCCCGTCACAATAAATTCCTGAAACTATCCAAATCCGTTGAGCCGTTCTGAGATGTTTGATATTTTACAGTTAGGTACTGTTTTAGTAGAGGTATTGATAGATATAGACTTTCATGTATGCCTTTTCATTGTTGTTCTTTATAATCTATTGTTTATTGATTGCGAAAATTGTTATCTTCGGAAGACGATAAAATGATACCAGTGTTTGATTATACAATTTTTGTGTGCATAAAGCCTTGTTCACATCGGCCGAGTAGCGAGTAATTTAGTAGTTAAACGTGTCTGAACACGAAAAAGTTTTGTCAAGTATAAGTAATTTAATCATGTCAATAGATGTGACTATTTTTTCACCGAGTAGCACCCCCTACTATGCATCCGCACTCACTCGATCGCCGGCTAAATAGGTTCGAACGCGTCGATTTGGTCGAGTTCATTAGCTGTCAATGTATTCCTTGAGATCTAATGTAATTAAAATTTCTACAGAAGACAATTCGTAGTAGCTCCTAGTTTATCTCTTTTGTCTATCCCTTTTTGTATCCATATCTTCTTTTATTAATCACAGAGATTTTTCTACAATAGCCTAATTACTTTATTTATTTTATTTCGTTGTAGGTTCTTCATTTTGTAAACCACCACTTGCTTGTGAACTGTACTCGCAAGTCGCACAAGATGCGAACGATATTAGGTCGCGTCGAGTGGTTTAGCTACTAAATCGATACTGTACTAGACTAATCTACTCGACCAATGTGAACTAGGCTTAAAGGATAGATTGTTTTTAAGTATATTTTTTTGTATCAATGTATTGTGTGGCGACACAACTTTGTAATCCGCCTTAACACCTCGCATATTATAATATTAGTTGTCATAAAAACTGAACTACCTTCCTGTAGAACAAAATAACAACAATTAATAAGTCCTGACATCGCGAAGTGACAGATGTCATAACCGATCGTTCTATGAGAGGTATCTATTGTTCAGGATTTAACGGATATATTCGTTCGTTTTGTAGGACATTCGGTCTCAACTATGACCGCCATTTTGTTCTTCACAAATTCCCGGAGGACTTAGGAGGATAGCCTGAAGAGATATCAATGTTCTCAACTTGGAAGGAACGCTGCAGGAAGGTTGTTTGACTAGGGCAGCGGTCGGCAACCAGTGGCCCTCCGATGTCCTACTTGCGGCACGTGACTGTTTTTTTTGACCAATGAGTTTTAGTAGTATAGGCTTCTAGGGTTATTATCACAAGTGTGGCCCACCGCCCACCTTTAGTTTATTTTGTTGCCTTGTGGTCTTTGCCTGCCAAAAGGTTGCCGACCGCTGAGTTAGGGCGTTTGCAGGAGTATGGCCTTGTACGGGTCTTTATTGCTTTATTTCCTTACCGTGGCCTGTAGGACCCAACTACCTAGCGCCGAGAGTCATCTCGGTGAGGGTTATACGGGGGTACCAGCGACTGCCCTTGCTGGCGACCCCCATGTATCCTGGTAGCGGTGTCTATACTTCGCCTTAGTGAATTACACAAATTTTATTTTTATTTCTTGTCGTTTACACATGAATTAAAGTGTTAAATGTATGTTTCAATTTGAACCTTTGTGTTTGTGTTTTAGGGAAAAAGGAAAATAATTAATAGATCAACTATTTTTAGTATTTGTCTTTTACAGTTTCGACATTTATTTCCTGTCGTTCACACATAAATTAATATGGATGTTTCAGTTCGAACGTCGTTTTTGTCTAATATCTAATTATGAATGCAACTGTTTAACATTGGTCTGTTTTTCAAAGTGTATTTTTATTTGATATTCTAGATTGCCTGTATTTTTCTATATACTAATAATAATGTCATATAGAGAAGTAATAATTGTAGTTATTACTTTTCTATATGATGTTAAACTAATTTTAGGACGTGCAAAGATCCGCCGCGGCGAAAACAAAAGAGGATGTGAAGAACATCAAAGGGCAGAACATAAACATCGGCGATCCATTCGCTTTGGGTGAGTTCACATTCATCATCGGCCATTTTTTTACGCAGGGAAAATGCTTTATGCACCGTCCAACCGGCTACTGGGTCAGCTGGGAGGGTGTGTCGGACTCAGTGTAAAACCGCTACCGACTAAAAACCACTGCGAGAGCCTTCGGCCGCCATGTTGGCGTGTCCCGGATCTATCAGCAACAGCAGTATAATATTGGTCTGGGGGCCCTTAAGAAGGGCAAAGATTTTTCGCAAATGAAAAATAAATGTTTGTTTATGCACGTTGTGGTTCGGTACGGTTCTTGTGGCCCGGGTGCCCGTATAATTGATACGGCAGATACAGCGGCAGATATGCCCTGGCTATTATTCGCATGCGTCACGGACAAGCTACGGAGATCTATATTTCCATTGGATATAATTCATCATCATCAACGAGCAGACAGCCTTTTTTCATGACTACCGACGCTAGAGGCCATATACAGGGTTAATAAGAGCGAGAGGCATTAAATAAAATCACATATATTATAAGTGCCGTACAGTTAATCCGAAACTATTAAAAAAAGGTTTACGACAAGTATACGAAAATACTTTTTTCAAACAAGTTAAATTGCGAAAAAATGGTATCATTCTTTGTACCGGGCGGCTACAGCGAGCAAGGGGTGAATGACCCAGGCCGGCCATACTCGGCGATCAGCTGCGATGCAGCGTGTAAGGAGTGAGAAAATTCCTGTGGCTAAACTATTGCTCCGATTGATCTGTTTATAGTTGTGTAGCCTGGAAATGATACATTAAATATGTGGTTTCATTTAATGCCTCTCGCTTTTATCAACCTCGTATATGCGTCGCCCGCCTTTCTCCTCCAACCTCCAACGGCCACTTACACCGCACGCACAATAGCACAGCTGTCACTTTAAAGCGTTATCGTAAAGGTACCTACCTCCCCGGTCGTGCCGCCCCAATTTGGCATGCAGCACGGCACTACCTCTTACTGTACAGTCACGAGCAATAGTACCTATGTATACTCTTTAGTACCCTGTCACAATAACTTTCTTTGACAAGTCCAAGTAATAATATGGAATTACAAAATACAAATTATGACAAGATGCTAGTGTACCTATTTATACACTGTGACTGTACAACTACTAATGTGTATTCACCTGGAACCCAGGTGGTGGGAACAAGGAACAGCTGGTGGACATGGACGAGACGAAAGTGCGGAAACAGGAGCAGATCAACGTACAGACGGAGAGGGAGCTGCAAGAGTTGGAAGAGAGGGAGCGAGATATTAGGCAGCTGGAGGTTGGTATCGGTTGATAATAATAATGTCGTCCTAGCCGATTTCGGCTACGGTGGGCGTCTCTATATAGACGAGCCATCTGCGCAGGACATGTTAAAGTGCACAAGTGTGCGCGCAGACACAAGTGCACTCTCTATTCCCTCATTCTGATATCCCGATGGGACGGCTCCGACACGACCGGAGAGAAATCAGGCGCAGGACCGACGGCTTAACGTGCACTCCGAGGCACGGGGGTGTAACAACGCCAACTTCCCAAATGCAATGCAAAAAATTAAAAATCCTAATAGCTCTCATGTTTTCTTTGTTACGGAGGCATCCTAGCAGTCGGGGATATTTTATGACATCTACAAACACAAGCGTAACGGTAATCCAGATGGGTTGCCTTTTTTCTCCTTCCCTCTGTACTTTAAAGTGTTATTAGGATTTCTAAGTAACATATTCTGAAATAATTTCCAACAAACATCTTTTCGTTTTTTAATTTACCTTTATCGCGTTAGTAATATAAGCAGTGCAGGGTTTCCGAACACTGACGCGCCAACACGGTCGTCACTTAATTCGGTATCAACAAGAGGTACCTCGCTAATTATGCCGGCTGAATTTGGCGGCAGTATAATCTTACTAATGTGTAATCAGCGTTGGATTAACCTCTGTCGGGACTTGGGGCCTTAAAACATTGGAGCTGAGAAGAGGCCCCGTGTATAGGCACAAAAATGATCTTAGGCCCTTTCGCTTCACAGGGCCCGGGGCTGGCCCCTATGCTCTATACGTGGGTCCAGCTTTGTGTATTCATATGGGTGGTGGTAATGAAGAGCAGGTTTTTTTTTTATGGTATAGGGGGCAAACGAGCAGTCGGAGCCATTTTCATGACTACCGACGGCCATAGACTTTTGGAGGCTATACAGACGCGCTGCCCTCCTCTCTCCTCCCCCCTCCATGGACCACCGGCTACTTACGCACCGCACGAAACGCGACACGACAGCTGTCACTTTATTAACTAAGGTAGTTGTCACCTCCTCCTAACATAAACGATAACCAATATCCTGGTCTCTATTACAGAGCGACATCGTGGATGTGAATCAGATATTCAAGGAGTTGGGAACGTTGATACACGACCAAGGCAGCGTGGTCAACTCCATAGAGTCGCACGTGGAGTACGCCTCGCAGAACGTGGAGGCGGCCACGCAGGAGTTGAGCAGCGCCGTCAACTACAAGGTATGCGATTGAACGAGTTTTTAGACTGTCGTGGCTGCTGGTGGCTGAAATATTAAATTTTACCTGCAATATTAGCGAATACTAAAATATATTTTGAATATTAAATGTCTATACCATTCTTTGTATTTATTGCCTAAAATAAACATCGGTGCACTCCACATTCGTCTGAAGTGCTTGCCTCTATGTTTATTGCCCGATTTTTGCATGTCGCCTGCTCACCTCCACTCCAATGGACCAGCGGCAACTCAAAGATCGCACGAAATGCAACAGCACATTATCGTTTTTGAAAATTGCAATTTTAAATGCAAGTTTTACTGATAACTGTCCAGTTTTTTCTTTTTTGGTATAGTAGAACAAATATTAGGTATTTATTAAATTTATTAAAAAAGTGTGAAATATAGCCTATTCAGCTGCAATATATAGCACAACGGCTTAATTTGATGATTGAAGATATATTTCATTTTCATCAATAAATATAACACAATTCAATATTCGTTTCAGAATAAACTCAGGAAGAAGAAAGTGTATCTGGCCATCATATTGATCATTATAATATCAATTATTTTGATCATCATTTTCCGCCACTAAAGACGAGCTGCAGAACCAGAGAACACCATTGTACTACCCATTTTAGTTTTATTTGTCACATATCGTTGCAATATCTACTTATGTATGTACTTATGTACGCAGAGTTAGCTTTTGCTACAGATAAGATATGTCCCCTTTAGGGCAAGTCGTCGCAAGGAAGCGCGTATAACTTATAATGTGTATTTATTAAGAGCTATTTTTTTTATTTTAAGCCGGACCACACACTTCTAGTTTCTAATTCAGATTGTGCGCCTGCGATTAATTCGTGTAAAAGTTTCCAACTCACGCTTATTTTTTTATTACTCCGGAGAAAAGTTTCCAATAAAATATCGTACATCTGACATAAGAGAAAATTTGCGAATTCGCAAAAATCTGCGTGCAGAACGCAACGGAAAATTTTAATTTACAAATTTATTTATCTCTAGTTGTTGACAATTAGTAGATTTGCTGATAAGTTTTTAATGATATCCGTTTAATGATCCTGCATAGTTATTAACGAATTTAATAATGAGTTTATTTTAAAATAACGATACGGTTGTCGAATAATTGGTAACTTGTATATTAATTAATATGATGGGATCAGAAAAGTTGCTAAAAACAATCCGTTTTGTTGTTGTTCGCATCTGTTGATTCACATTAAACATTAGCGAAGTTCCGAGGTGTTACGTGAAAATTACGATCCCGTGTACACGCTGAACGAACGCTTTCATCTAAGAATGCGTACCGCAAGAAACTGCACCGCAGAATTTTGCGTCGCGATATCGCTCCGTATATTTGTATGAACTAAAGGTGTAGCGGCGCAACTGAATTCAGATTCGGAACTAGACATGTGTGTCTGGGCTAAGTAGCTACTCGGGCTTGGAGAAAATCGTGTATTTCAATTGCTGAAACCCCGTGTGTGTTTGTATGCTATTCTCTACGTATGGGGTCAGCGTCTCCTTGGAAATGAGCGACGAAGATTAGTATCCCTTTTGAGATATACGCGCTGTAAAGACGAGTTTTTCTCTGTGCAATGGAATTCCTTAGTTGATATTAACTGCAGTGTGTTTTGCCCATGCATTACTGTCGACACGTATCCGTCCACACCTATACTCGAATCTGCGCCGTCAGAAGTGTGTTTCTACCATATTTCCACTTCTGTTGCATTGATGACTGACGCTGTTTTAATATTTGACTTTATATCACTAGCCGTTTTAGCATTTTATTAATAATCAGGTAATCCTCGGCTAAAAGCTAAATCCTTTTATTTCAATGGACATTTCACATCAGGACATGTAGTAGTTTCTGTCATGTGTAATTAATTACACTAGGGCGGGTATAGTGAAGATTGTTTTTTAATATAATTATTATAGTTAATTTTGTGTAATTATGTATTAATGTTATACCAGTATATAATAATAATAATCTTATCTTTTATATAATAATCTTATCTTTTAATTTGAATCACGCAATTTGTAAACGTTGTAATGAAATTATTGTTGTGTGGTCTCTGGTAATTTTATTTCGAGACTTTGTATAAATTGTATAATTTACTGTATCGTCGTTTTGTATGTCTATAAATATATTATATGTATTACGTTATGAGCCCATGTGGCGCTAAGAATTGTTATAAGGGTGCAATTTGGCATATATGTTAACGTGACATTATCTCCTATTATTGTCATCATCTGAGTTTGCTTACGTATTGGGTATGAGGAGGAAGGAACGGAGCTGGTGACCACTGAGGCCCATAAATATCTGCATCATTGTTATTCAGATGTGTTGCTCCCTCCCTCCTCCCACTCATGGGGCCAACTGAAACAACTAACACCACGCTTGCACGTGAAACTTTATAACCATGGCGGGGACAGTTGGTATCTCTGCAGAATTTGTTTTGATAAAAACCAATGAGTCGGGTAACCATTGTACATGATATATTTCAGTTTTATTTGTCACATATCGTTATTTATACGTAATTAATGAAATAATATTTATGTGATTGTCGTTGTCTAGCTTTTGTATGCCTCATAGTATTTGCTGCAGAATAAGCTTCCCTTTTTAGGAAAATCGTTTTTGCGGACAAAGCGCGTATTTCTTATAATGTGTATTTAATTTAGTGTATGAGTTTATTTTCCAAATTTCATCAATTCAGAATGTGGCACCTGGATGTGATTAATTTGTATAAAAATATATGTGAATAACTTACGCACACGTTTTTTTTATAGGAAAAAAATTTTCCGAATAATCCGTACACTTGATCTAAGGGCTCCCACAAAAGTCTGCGAATTCGCAAAAAACTGCGTGCGTGCGGGGCACATTTTAATTTTTTACATTTTTTAGAAATTTATTTTATAGTATAAATACATTTCGCTGGTACGATTTTACATGTAATGATGGCGCATGATGAAAAAACGTCAAAAAGTATGGTCATCTAAACATACACTGTCCCGCATTGGTGCCGCAAGAAATTGCATCGTAGAATTTTGCGATGCGACGTCAGTCCGTGTATTTGTGTGGGAGCTGTGACACGGAAACCGAACGTGTGGCGGCAAGCTATTCAATATCTGAGCCAGAACTCTCGGAACTCACTGACGAGTTTGGACAAATTCGCTAATTTGATCTGCTGAAACCCTGCGTGTGGTTGTATGCAGTTCTCGCTACGTCCCAGTAGGGATGAGAGAATGAAAGGAGCGTCTCCTTGTAAATGAGCGATGAAGTTTAGTATTCCACGTGAGATATACGCGCTGTAAAGACGACACTTTTTCTCTGTGCAATGGGAATTCCTTAATTGTTCCCAAAACATTTTAATTCCGCAATGCTATTCTTTTGCCCACGCGTGGTATTACTGTGACCGCAACCGCAACTGCGACTCTTAACTTTTGCCAATACAAACATTAATGTAATTTTCCATCGAGAGCGAATGCCTCTTTAGTTGTAAGCATGTTGAGATTGTTTCCTCTGATTTAAAAAACATGAAATCTCGATAGATGGGCTCCCTGGTTGGTGCTAATACGATTTATAGATTTAAAAGTTAGAGTTTAGCAGTTGCGGCAGTGATACGGGTTCCAAATTCAAATTCAAATTCCGAGCAGGCAGTTGAGTTGAGTTTCTGTATCAAATTCATACGGTTCACGGAAATCTTTCTATGTTCTTGTCTGTTTTATATTCTTTGATTTAACACCCATTTTTCATTATGTTGAATTGTAAAATGTATTATTTACTGTACCTAGTTTAGTGTTAATATGTTCATCAATGTATTTCATAATATTGTCGGCGCATAGCGAGTAAGAATTGTTTAAGTTTAATTCGTAATTTTAAATTTTAACATAAAACAATTAAAAAACTATAAAAAGCAAGGTTATAAAATATGCAGCGTGCAACGTTTACGTGTGCCTGTTTTATTGGGTCTGATATTACATCATATTTGTAGATACATATATAAAATAATTGTAACGTCTGTTTTTTGAGGTCTCTTATAATGCCAGTCGCCCTTATATTACGAAGTGTATATAGTATTTTAAGCCTACGATATACAGGGTTATTTTTTTAATACCAGCATGCTCTTGGAAATAATATTTCATATACAACAGCTGTTGTTCTAGAAGATACTTTTGTAAATTTGTTAGATTTTCCAATCAGAAACATCTATTTCAATGTTATACAACTTAAGCGCCTTCGAACGTAGTCTTACAACACATATTATAATAATAACTGGATAAATCATTTAAAATTAATGTATCGAATTGTTGAAGACTGTAGAACAATTTTAGTTGTTGTCTATGAGGAAACATTTTTAAAAATAACCTTGAATATGGTTTAATAATCAAAATGTTATTAAAGTGTCAATTGACTGTACAATTGTTTTTATATAAATCGAATATAAATTAGTGCAGATTTAAATTATACAAGTTTTTATATAATATAAATCTGCACTACGACTGTTCAACCATTTGAACTGTGAATTACCCATTTTACCGATAAAACTTATCACAGAATAATTTTTATGTACATCAACAACATTCTGATATACCTACTACCTACCTACTATATACCTACATACATCTTAATGTGTATTTTACTTTATAACTTTCACAAGCATGTTATATGTATTTTTGTATATTAATTTTAAAATCAGATTTGTCAAGTCTGTACAATACTAAGACATAGTAACGAAAATGAATGTGTAATCAAATTATATATAATATAATAGCAGTAATTTAAAATGTTATATTCCTTAAAAAATTAAAACCTTTTTTTTATAAAGTATTAATATGAAATAGTAATTAATAATTAAAATTGTACTTTGTATATTTTTTTTTATTTAAATAGGATTGTTTTGAACAATGATGGCGTAGTAATTTGCCCTATCATAGTTAAAGCGGCAATATAATATTCTATTGGTTAACAATTTTTATTATGTAAGGTTATTTAGTTACCTACTTGACTAAATGAGATTATATTTAGGTACTTTATTTCCTGTACATTGAGAATAGTTTTCGCTTTTGCGTCCATTATCACTTGAATTTGTTAATATTTATTAATATGAATAAATACTACACCCATATCAATTAGTTTTTTTTTATTTTTACTTCATTCATTTTATTAAAAAAAGTGAGTTATTATCCTTTTATTATCATACTTCTGTCTAAAAGCTGTGTAATATTAACGTAGACAGAGAATCTGTCTACGAATACTAAGGATTTAAATAGTTTAACTATGTTTCTTTCTTTTTTTTTACAACTTGAAATGCCTACACAGATCCTTTGCGAAATCGATTCATCTACGGATACCGCCATTAAATGAGATCAGATATATATTAAAACGTGAAGCAATTAATTACCCACCTTAATAATCAAGCTATTTCATTTGATGCGTAGAGAATACTATAATATAAATACTTAGATAAATAATAGTATTTAATAATAAGTATTGTTAACGCCAGATATGCAGCAGCAGCGCCATCTAATTATGAACGTTTAGTGCGTCAAGTGATACTGGCAAACTATAAAACCTTAAAGTGCATAAATCTGTGACGTTCTGTTTTTAAAAGTGCATTTCCGGTTCCTGGATAATACTTAGCGTCGAGGGACGCGTTCCCCTCTCTCTACGGCCCGAACCACCGACCTTATCGGTCATATTGTATTTTTGTATCTGAATAAATCAGTGTCTTCAATTAAATAATGTTTATAATTTAAACCTCAAGATGATGTCTTGAACAAGTATTAATATAAAAAGTAATTATAATAATAAGCTATTCTTTATCTAAGCTAGAGACAGATGGGCAACTCATGTTAAAAATTAAAAGTATTTTCAAACATATGTTTGAGCCTAGATGGCGCTTTCCTTAAAAACGTGAATCCATCTTGTACTTTATTTTATAATTCTTGCCCCTACTATATCGCTGCTTTCGAAGAATACTGTTGTTACTCAAAATAAGTGAATTTTTCAGTTGGTACAGCAGTTTGAAGTTTTTTTGAAACACACAAAACTTTCAAACCATAATAAACCGCAGGGCGGTTTCCCCTGCGTAGATTTCGATATGGTGGAAAATCATCCCATGGCATCCTATAGGAACATTTTTTCGGGGTAAAAACTATCCTATGTGTTCATCCAAGTTCTATTCTATGTGTGTGCCAAACTTCATGAAAATCGGTTCAGCAGTTTTTGCGTGAACATACAAACTTTCGCATTTATAATAATAATAAGATTAATAAGATAAGATGACGTCTGTCGGGTAACCATTACAAGTTTATCTTTGCAGCCAATGAATCGTTGCACCTGTTTAATGTAATATTTATAGGTGTATTTATTATAGGATACCAAGATATACAGGGAATAACGGGAAGGTGGTGTTGATCGGGAAACGATGTGTTCAGCTAATTAAACAAAATTTGATCGGTGAGCTGATCGATTTATATGGAAAGTAGTTTTTAGGTGATGTAAATATGCAACTGGCGTCGCCTGTAGGTACCTACCATTATTTTTGCATTCGATACGTCAGGGTTAAAAGTTTGTACCTACGATTGAAAAATGCTACGTAAATCGTTGAAAATAGGTTGTAAAGTTTTACTATTGTGGTGAAGTAACAGGTTGATATTTCGGCTACATAACATAACACTTTGAATTTTGATAACATATTTTTGAATAATGACAAGATGTCTGTCGAGTCAGCTAGTAGGTACCTATATAGGTATATGTCGCAGTCGGATTGTATAAACCGCCGTATTACATTACGGCTAGCCATTTAGAAAAAAGAGGGCCGTTTTGTAATGCGGCGGGTCAACGATTAGCCATCACTCTCTTTGATCATTAGCAATCACTTTGATTATAATATTACTACGCTACGTGAACGAAGTCACAGGCACCAGCTAGTTGTAAATAATATATCTTATTAATATTATAAATGCGGAAGTTTGTATGTTTGTTTGTTTGTGACTCCTTCACGAAAAAACTGCTGAATCGATTTCCATGAAATTGGGCACACACATAGAGGGTAACTTGGATTAAGATATAGGATAGTTTTTATCCCGAAAAAATGTTCCTATGGGATGCTATGGGATGATTTTCTATTTTCCATGGGATCGAAATTTACGCGGGTGAAACCGCGGGGCGCAGCTAGTAAATAAAATATTGCCATAATAGCCCCATAGACTAAATAAATACTTTTTATTTAGTCTATGGGGTACGTTTTATTTAGTCTATGGATAGCCCATGCTGACGCATTTGTTAGTTGCGTAGCAACGCGCGCACTTTCTAGTATATAATTACTTTGCTCTGTGGCTCAGTCCGTTTTGAGTTTTGAACGAGGCTGCGTGTGTCTGGAGTTGTAAGACTCACGAGTGACGTGTACTGCACTCTTCGTACGCATTTTTAACACGTCATATTTTTTTAATTGTTTCAAAATTTTTAATTGTTCCTTTAACCTTCAACGCATTTGAAGATTATTAAGTATCGCGCACACCCCATCTCGGTAATTGCTAAAGTGTTGAACAAATTTTTTATAAGTGTTCTTTTTAATAGTGCTTACTATTTCTTTTGTAATGTTATTTTCCTATTGTTATTATATGCTATGTTTCTATTGTTATCCTTGTGCGTATTTTATGTAACTCCGCTCTGCTTGTGAACACCAACACACTCATAGCACATCCATCATCCCTACATCATCTTCGTGGCTTCGATGTTGCACACGTGTTCACGGGCTGCATTTTAAGACGGCGAATAAAATGTTCCAGGGTGTCACGTTATAACTTGGAACCTCACGTAAGGAGACGCGTGGCTTTTGGCCGCCATTTGCAGACCTCCACGCGCAACCGTGCCGCCGTGCTCCCCGCGACCGATAAAAGCCGTCATCGGAAGGAAACAGCCAGGGGAGTGGATAAGTGAGCTGCGAGGCGAAGTTATAGACGGTGTAGGCGTGGAACCCACGACCCTCATTAAAGGATAAAAGAATACTTGATCTTTTATTTTTTTGGTGCCGCCATTTTGAGCGACGCCACAAGACTGGAGAAAAGAGGTGATTCATGTTCGAAGACTGGAAGAAGAGTATTGGGCTAAAGATCGGCTTCAAGTAATTCATCAAAGCCTGAGAGTGACACCGAGGACGATAAGTAGCAGATGGCCTATGGAGGTGGGACGAGATAGAGAGTAATAATAAAAAATAACAAAAAATAGAAAAATACTTAATAAAAAATAAAACAAAAACATAGAAATCTAATTGACGTTGTGTGGATGGTAATTGGATGTACGGTTAAGTAATATAATACTAGTGTAAATTATAACTTAAGATCTGTGGATTTTGTGATAAATAAATAAATAAATAAATCCTTACACAATAAAAAGAACCAAAACCATACCCATAGAACAAGAATGGGGCCAAGAATAACTACGTTTTGGGTGTTGGTTTTATTAATAATAAAATTTGGTTTATAGTAGATTTACGGACTATAACTTTACGCGACACGTCATAAGAAAACAGCCAAGCCCACATTGGCTCCTCGAATGATTTTAAATTTAGCGGGCGTTACGCTGTTGATTGCCGTGCAGTGAGTGAGAATTTTCATTATAACTACGTTGTGGTCTCTGCTATCGAGAATAATATAAAAGTGGTATCTGGCCAAAAAAAGATTGGGAACCCCTGGTCCAAAGGTAACCTAAGTCTCCATCAAATTTACCGTCATGACATCTATGTCTTTACCGTTTTTACCATTAATTATATTAAACAATAAATTATTGTTTTAATCAAGAATTTATATTACACGAAGGTAAACGAATCTTTAGGATTCTTTTAATTTAACTTTCACCCTTTTCAGTGCCCTACAGACAAAAGCGTATTTTGACGAAACAAAGGATTTATCTAACTGTTGTTCTGTAATTAGATCTATTTAATTTAAGCCGAATGGCTCAGGGGCGTTAGCTGTGGAGGCGACAAATAAAACAGAGGCGCTTCTCGTAGCTGACATTATTTGGCGCCAATTTTCTTACGTCATAGCTACTAATTTAAATTAACCGATTCCTGGCCCGTGAAGCGACTAGCGCGTCATGAAGAAACCTGCGGGGAGGCCCATGACGCGACAAACGCGTCATTACAAAATCGTTGAAATATCCATTTTTATTCAATTTAAACAAAAAATCCTTATATTATATATAAAAATTAACACATTAGAGGCACTAATATCTGTGGCCACAAGATTTTTTGGAAAATTAAATTGTCAGGGGTTGGCAACCATATGGTATAATTGTTTAATAATCCACAATTCATACACTAAAGTATATAAATCTTTTACAGTAAGTACATATAATTTTGGTTCAAAATACATAATACATATATATAATACTTAAATTAATTACTTACTTCGACACCGAAGGAGCCTTCGACAAAACAAACTTCGTAAGTATTACATCCGCTTTAAAAAACCACCAGGTAAAACCGCAAATAATAATAGAGTGGATCAACAATATGCTAACGAAAAGAATCATAAGAATAGACGACAAAGGTTCAAAGAAAGCCAGAGTAGTCAAAGGATGCCCACAAGGGGGGGTCCTATCTCCTCT